>VZRO01008335.1:304694-510937 GCA_013397915.1 Daphoenositta chrysoptera | reverse complement strand
CAGGGCCCCCCTCGCCTTCCCTCCCCGCCGTCTGCATGTCACTTCCTCCCGGGGCGGCGGGAGCGGGCGACCCCTCCCCGCACCCTCGTCGCCCGCCCCTCAGGGCGCCGCCGGAGCGGAGCAGGAGAGCTCCTGGCGCCGCGCCACGGCTGAGGGAGGGCGGCGGGCTCCGAGGAGCGAGTGGGAGCCGGGCGAGCGGCGGCCCGGGGTCAGGGGCGCGGCACAGCCCCCCGGCGCTGATCGGAGCTGGCTGCTCGTCATCCCTCCCCGGGCAAACGCGGGGTGAAGCTGGAGAGGGGGCTGTCGCGGAGTGATGCGCACCTGTGACTGTCTGACCCTTCAAGTAGAGACCGGGCAACAAAAAAAAAAAAAAAACTCCACGGCCTGAATGCTGTGGAAAAAGATAAATGCCGTGGCAGCCATCCAGGCACCGAGTACCCTGACACACAATACTCACTTTATGTGACAACGCAAACATTTGCTGCCAGGCTCTGATTGTGGAGCGAAAGGCAGCTCCCATGAATAGAGAACAGCAGGCACTGAGTGTATTATAAACACCCAAAGCATTGGAAGGCGATGGTGGCTGGGATGACACATCACTGGGACAGCGCTGTCAGCTCCCGGCTGTCTGGTTACACCAGGGCTGGAGGGCTCCCGAGGCTGCGGGCTGGCAGGCGATGAGCCGGACAGAGCAAAGCCCTGTTACAAACCCGATCCATACCAGCCACGTAGAGTCCCCCTTTACCCTCAATGAAGGATGAACGCAAATTAAACACTTGTCATGGTTTAACTCCAGTCGGCAACTGCTGGCTAGGCATCGGTCAGTGTCTGCTGAGGAATTGTACCGTGCATCACTTGTTTTTCTGGGTGTTACTCCTCTCTCTCCTTTTCATTACATTTATCGTTATTGTTGCTATTATCGTTAGTACTAGTGCTCTTAGGGAGCAGCAATAGCAAGGCTGCTGCTCAAGGGAGGGAAAGCCTGGAGCTGAGGGCAGCCACACCACAGGCAGTGTACTCACTAGAGCACTTTCCCACAATACCTGAGCAGGGCAGTGGCAGCACAGTGCAGCTCCACTGACTGTCCTAGACAAGATAAAGCAATGAAACAAGTGTAAAGCTCATAGAAAGAGCAGCAGAAGATAAGGCTACAGTTGGAAACAGAGCCACAATAGGGTTGGGAAGCAAGGCAGGAGACCAAACCAAACAGGCACGCATCTCCTAGAAAGCTCTGACAGGGACTAAGGGCCCAGACCTGGGCTTACATGGAGCCCTGGCCCATGGGCCACGTGTGTGTGTGGGTCCCAGGTAGGGCTGGTCAGGGCTATCAAGATGTAGCTGTGCCATCAGTGCCCTGACAGGTTTCTGATGATGAGGTGTGTTCAGTGTACTGTTCAGAAGGCCAAGATTTAGTCACCTTCTTCCCATTTGGTCATGAAGGAGTTGCATCCAGCTCACTGACATTCTCAGGCCAGTGGTCTAGCTGCCGGAGAGAGATTGATAAAGGGAATTTCCCCAGCCATATTTTAAAAGTCTGACCCTGTGGCTACATTTTGAAAAAGGGATAATTCCAGGCAGAGGTAGAAGAAGTTAAAATCCTTGAATGAGGTACTTAATTATGGAGAGTGGCTGAGTTTGTAGCACAGCTGTGTCCAAAGCATCCCCATCCACCTACTTGAAGCAGCTTTGTGTACTACACTTACAGATTCGTGGGGTGTTATTCCAAGGTGTCTTACTCAGCAGCTAGATGTTATCCTGAGAGCCAAGGGTCCAAAAGTCAGGCACCCTGATGCTGAGTGTGCTGGTTCCTGCACATCTTTTCCTTAGCTTTCCTTGAAACCAAACTCTCTGCAGCTGGTCATTTGTATGTTCTGATTTTCTGTGAAGCCATAATAAAAATCTGTCTTCTTGCTTTAATTAGTGTTAAGTTGCAGCTGAATGTAATAGGTTTTATGGATGCTCTACACCTGAGAAAATTTTCCATTGGAGAGGCAAATTCTAGTTTTGATACAGTACATCTATTTGTCAAAAGACTAACCAGGAAAATATGAATAATAAAACCCTCTTATTTAAGTTGGGGATTAAAAGGTAAATCTTATTAAGCTGTTAGATATCATGGTAATGACTGAGAGTAAATAGCACATAAGAAAAAATACTTCTGTGTTAAGAGCAGGTCTTGTGATGTCCTCACTGAGTATTTTTTAGGTGGTGGAACAAGGAGGATAAAAAGGAATCAGATTCTCTTTCTGTAAGCTCTGCCCTCCAGAGCACTGAATGGAAAATGTCTCAGGTTTGGCATTTCTTGTTCTGAGTGCTTGGTTTGCAACCTCAGTGCAGTTTTTTCCTTGTTGCTGGTGGGTATGCAAATACTTCATTTGCATTGGGCAAGATTCAAGGGTTGAGTCAGGAACTTACTTGATGGATGCCTCCCAGCTATCCATCACTGTGTGAAATGGGTGATTTTCAGTGAGTTTCCCTGTAGGAAATAAACGTTACAAAAACATGTTAACAACAACAATAACAAAAACAAAACCACAAAAACAAACCCCAAACCACCCCTCTCCCCCTCCCCTGCTCTAGTCCCACTGGGCAAAGTGTGCACTCCAGTCAGTGAGGAACCCAGGTATTTCCCATGGCTGAAGCAAAATTAACTGCTTGCTGGTTCTTACAGCTGGCCCCCAACCCTGCTCACCACATGCACTTCTAAATGACTTGTGGATTCGACTTCAGAAATTTTATTGCAGGCAAAAGCTTGTCTGTCCTGGAAAGTTCTGCAGTGCTACCTGTGCCAGCCTAGAGAGAAGAGGCAGCACGCCTGCTGCTGATGCTGCTAAACTGAGAGGCTGGATACTAACATAGGGATGTACTGTGATACACTGCCATGAGCAGCTGGACTCAAGAAGTCCAGTTTGCTCTTGCTGCGTGTCTTACGGTTAGAATCTCCAATATCTAATAAGGTATGGGTTAAAAAAGGCTAATTTCCTGCATTTAAAAGCATTCATAATGGTCTTCTGTGTAGATGGAGTGGAATAAAGGCTGAACTGCAGGCTGTCCCTCTGTGCTGGCAATAACAGGAAGTCTTTCCTGTGCTTGGCTTATCCGTCTTTATGAAAACTGTGGGAAAGTAATTGTGTCTGAGATCTCTGCTGCTTTTTGGGGATTGATTAAAATCAGGTAACAAGGTCAGGAATTATAGTAAGGACTGATGTGTATAGTATAACTGCACAATCCTTTTCCACTAGGAAACCACATGAAAATACCTACACATAGGTCAATATATGCTGACAGTTTATTTAAGTATGGAAACCAGAAATGAAAGGTACTGATTCAATGCGTTGTTGTAATGATAGATGTCCTAATGCAGATGTAGGTATACCAGTTTAAATAGGCCAGTGGGGGAGTGGTGTTGAAGATCTCACCCACTCCCTGTGTAACTAATTTTTCTGGGCGAGTTTTTCTAGTGTGGATTAACCCCAACTGTGATACCTGCCACCTTCTCCTCTAGCTCAGCTGTACAGTGGATCCACTGTTTTCATATAGAAACTCCCACTTCCTTTCAAGAAGCCACACAATACTCACAAATGGAAACATTCTGTTAAAACTGAACCCTGGGGCCACAGTTAATTTTAGAATAGACTCATTCTTTAATTGAATAGGTGTTAGCAAAAGAGCTAATGTATGAAATGAGTTACAGGAATTTAAGCTCCAGACTGTCCAATCTGACCTTCTACAAAGTCTAGTCCATACAGAAAGAATACTGATTGAGGTGCCAAAACCTGTTTCTTTAAACATGTTTATTCTTTCAGCATGCTTTATTTTCTGCAACAAGTATATGTTTACTAATCAATTATTTAAATTCCTTACAATTTTAAAATAATACCATTCCTTTTATAAATACCAAGGATCCTACTATACAAAATGTTTTCCAAATTACTCTTTTCAGAATTACACCAAATATTTTCACATCTGCTAAAATCCACAAAATAAATACTCCTTATACATGTCCAAATATTATTTCTGTAGCTGTTTTAACTATTCAACTTGAGCTTACCTATGAGGAGAGGATCTTTTGTCTCCCTTTACACATGTATTTAATACAAATGTCACAGATTTGTTTTTCTTATTTTCCTAAAGCTTGATTAAAATGAAAACTTCTGCATGGACCACTTTGGGCCTAAACTTGGTGACTCAGGTGACTGGCTTTAGATATACTTACATGTGCAGGTGACAGAGCAGATATTCTAGACACACACACACAGACATGCATGCACACACATCCCCACACATACAAACACCAACCCCATGACAGGAGGAAATCTTGCAGCTCTGATTAAACGCAGTTTAGAGTGTGACAAAACGGTGAGGGCTCCAATGGCACCGTGGAAACGCAGAGATACAACATCTGTTACTGGCATGGTCATAAGTGTACGTGCGTGGAATTCCTCTAAGATCTTAGAGGCAAGATCACTTCAGAGCTGCAAAGGTAAGGGTTGTTAAGAGGGTACTCAGGAAACTGTGGAAAAGCTCAGATAAGAAACTGCAGAAGAAAAATCTTGGTCTGAACATTTGGAAGCTGGAGTAGCACAGACCCTGTAAAAAGAAATGCTGTTTATACGTAACTCTGTTTACATCAAGGAAGCACGGCACGTTGGCTGCTCTCCAGGTCTTCAAGGGCAATACCCAATCTGCATATGTAGTTACACAGACATTTACAGTCAGAAACAAATCACACAATTATTCTTGTTGCTTGCATATGTACATTGACTCACTTAGAAGAGGAAATAACTACTTCAGTACAAGGAGGACAAGGCTGCTTTATGCCACAGTAGAGATGAGCTGTGTGAGCCTGCCATTTCGAGCTTTGTACAAATTTACATAAAATGGCAATCCCTGCAATAAGTGTGGTCCTCTTGATCTAGGTTGTAATTAATTCTGTAGCAGTGTCCTCACCCTGTGAATGGCTGTATCCTCACCCTGCCCATAAAAGACAGCAGCTTTAAGCCATGCTTAGAGCATTCATCTTCACTCTGCCAGGTAACAACTCCAGCTCCATTGTCAAATTTATGTTGAAGTTAGCATTTGATTATCTGTTCAATCACATCTGTTCAATTGGAAAGGTCGTTTAAAAAAACTTTTAAGAAGAGCCAGGAAACATACTCATCCTTATACATTGCTCACTGAAGAATGTATTACCTGCTGCAGCTCTTCTCACCAAACCTGCACCACGCTGTCTGTACTGGAAACACAAGACAGGACTCAACTCTCATCTTACCAGCTCTAGTTGTCTCCATCCCATGTTCTCCTGTGTGCTACTTTTGTAAAGATGGCTTTATCTGACGGTATAAAGGGAGCTATTTCCCAAGAAGGGTCTATTTCCTAAGAAAATTATGGGATAAACCATGGTTTGAGTTCTAGGAAACAATCACTATGCAACAGTCTTTATATAGGGTCTTTATATGGATAGTAGATATATTTTTTTCAATTTCTGTGTAGTCTGATGTATTTGAAGAGCAGATTTGGGCCAATTTTTATTCTGTATACTTTAGTAGAGCCCACTAATGATTCATAAAGGTCCCACACTTATGACACATTGTGTGAAGTATGGTTCTTGGTAACTCAAGTGTTAAATTTAGTACTACATCTTATAGGCTAATACTCTGTGTCAGCAAATTTGACTCCTCAAAAATGGAGCTAACTGGCATTCTGTACTGTTGCTTTCTTTTTCACAGTAAGCCAGTGGTTCATGAAATAGATTTTTAAATAAAAAGGCATTAGCTAAGAGCTGATTGGGTAAAAGCTGGATACTTACAGTTTTTGTAAATGTCTGTTACACACATTAAAGAATGAAAAAATTTGAAACATCAATTTTTGGTACTAAATTGCAGAAAGAGATTGCATGATACTTGATAACAGGAAATACAAACAGCATTAGCAGCTCAGGACTTAGAGAAAAAGAATAAAAGAGCCAGATAAGATCTTGTACTGGTTTTGTCTTGGGCTGTCAAATATTAGTGATGCAACTGAAAAAATACAGTACATTACAGACTGCTTTATCCCACTAAATGGACCAAATCTGTGTTCTGTGTGAAAAGAGTACAGGACACTGTATTTCCTCTAACTTCTTCCTGTTGACCTTTCTTGCCCACTGAATTGATGGTTTAGGGAACCTACATATTTCCAGTGTCCCAAGAGGGGACAGGTCTTTGCTTTTAATTTTCTCTAATTTGGCCTGATCTAGCTCCCAGCTGCATTTCCATGATTTCAGTAGATGCAGACATAGTTTCAGAACTGGCAATTGAATAAGGATACTGTGTTAAGAAAATTACTAACTTCCAGAGAAAAGGAAAATAGTTCCTGAATCTAAAACTCTTAAGTGAGCATGGAAACCTTAAAACAGGACTGTTTTTACATAAAGTAGTTGAAAATCTCATGAAGATGTCTGATCATCCTTTGGTAGCAGTTGCACAAAAAGAAAAGTGTCCACAAAATGGAAAGCAGACTGGACACCTGGGAGAAAAATGATAGAGTAGCTCTCAGAAGCCCAGGCCCCACAATGCTTAGGATATTTCAAACACCACACTGCTCTTAAGACAGTCTGTAATGAAAAGAAAATGTTGTTGAAGGAGTGATGTTATACTTTCTGAAGTCAAATTGCCTCAATGTGAAAGATTTTCTGTGTGCCTTGCTGGTTTCTACTAATCATTTACCTGTGAATACCAACCACAGTGTTTTATAAATGTTTGGTGCCAGCCCTGTATCATGTCGTGCTATCCTGCAGCCTGTTCATGGGGCAAAATTTAAAAGGATTTGCCGGGGATCTAAGAAGGGCATGTAATCCAGGGATATGTTTTGGTAGAAGCAAACTAGTTAATATTGCCTCACCACCTCAGAGGCTCTCTATAAACATTATCAGACACAAAAGATCAGGCTGTGTCTGTAAGAGCTTGCTTTTGCCTCCAGCTGCTCCCGTGCGATGCCTGTATTCTTGTCCGCCTCAGTCCTGAGTGTGGCTTCCAGCACAAATCAGAGCAGCCCCCAGCAGTGTTTCAGTGTAAGGGCCCTGGTCCTCTGTGTATGCTAGAAATCAGCCCTTCCATCATTTTGGTTTGAGTTGGAAGGGATCTTAAAGATCATCTAGTTCCACCCCCCTGCCATGGGCAGGGACACCTTCCACTGGACCAGGTTGCTCAGAGCCCCGTCCAGCCTGGCCTTGAACACTTCCAGGGATGGGGCATCCACAACTTCTCTGGGCAATGTGTTCCAGTGCCTTGCCACCCTCTGAGTAAAGAACTTCTTCCTGATATCTAATCTAAGTCTACCCTCTTTCAGCTTAAGGCCATTCCCTCTTGTCTTATCACTACATGCCTTGTAAAAAGTCCCTCCCCAGTTTTTTTGTAAGCCCCTTTCAGGTGCTGAAAGACGACAATGAGGTTTCCCTGGAGCCTTCTCTTTTCCGGGCTGAACAGCTGCAACTTTCTCGGCCTGACTTCATAGGAGAGGAGCTCCAGCCCCTGATCATCTTTTTGGCCCTCCTCTGGACTGGCTCCAGCAGGTTCACATCATTCCTATGTTGGCGGTTCCAGAGCTGGATGCTGCACTCCATGTGGGGTCTCATGAGAGTGAAGTAGAGGAGGAGAATCACTTGCTTTGACCTGCTGGCCATACTGCTTTGGATGCAGCTCAGGGTCCATCTTTGCTTTGTGGCACAAACTGCCCCTGGTATCTTCCTCTCTTCTGTTCTTTGATTCTGTGAAAAGCAAGCCGAGGCTAGGGGATAGCTAGGGGTATGACAACAGGGCATGGAGCTAGTCAGCAGTCTGAATCCAGCAAGAAACAGTGGCAAATCAGTCTGTTTATTCAGGCAACTCCTTTGTAATCAATGTGAAACTGCATTGCAAATTTGCAATTGCAATCCACTTCCTTTGGAAAAAAATCACTGCAATGGGTAGTAGATAGCAGGATATTACAAATCATTGGCAGGCTGTTCTGAAACCAGTCCTCAGGTTCTTTGAGCACCACATTGCTTGAAACTGCTGCATTCCTTGTCACCAATTTAATACATTCATCAAACCCGAGACAAAGGCCTTGCTCCAAATACCTCTCCTACAGGAAACTGTGCTAAGTGACCTTATGGCTAAATGCCCAAATGGCTCAGCCAGAAATTGAGCAGTAGTCTCACTTGGCCCTGGAGGAATGAACCTCCATGAGATGGCCATCTAAACCTGGTACTAAGATACTAAGGTGGTACCTTAGAGCAGTTGCTAAGTGTGGCCTTATCAGAGGGCTTCCTGCTTCACAAATCCCTCATGAAAAACTGTTGGATACAGTAACTGGAATGGACTGTTTTCTGAGAAAGACTGACTTTATAGCTCAACATTAGAATTGCTTAACTAGGCAAGTTTTTATATTAGAAAGTATAAAACCCTCAACAATGAAGTTTTATAGAAAATGCAGTAGGAAACGCACAAGTACCAAAGCTGAGAGCAGTACACGTCAGATAATTTATGTGTGATATATTAAAAACTCATGGGGACAAAGGACCTGGGTTGCTGTTAGGAGGCACCTCTTGCTCCATGGAGAGTCCTCAGTGTCATCCTACTGTCATTTGTCACAGGACTTCAGGTGCCCCAACCTCAAGCCATCAGCGTTAGCAAATAAAAGGCTTGTTGTGCACACACACATCCTGGTGAGCCCATGTCCTCATCAGCTCCTGAGCTCAGCCCCAGCTGTTTGGTGCAGGTTTAACACAACCATTCTCAGAGTGATTTGACACTATTTAATTTGTATGCTCACTTCCATGCTAGCAGTATGTTATTAATCCTACAAACCACACTGATTTATATTTTTTCCCAACCTGAATAACATAGCTAATGTAATTTCCCACTCATCCAGTCCCAGATGACTAAGAATCTCTGGTCTAGGAAACTGTGAACTCTGGGATCTGTCAGTCACCTGGCAATTCAATCATAAAACAGTCTACATAAGCACTTTACAACTTTTGTGAATCACAGGTGCCTCAAGTATTAATAATATAACCAACAAAGCCTGCTGCCTCCTAGGCTTGGTATTCATAATGTAGCATGAATCAGAATTGGCTACACTAACTGCTGTAAATCGACAGCACTGAGCAATCCCATTTCATTAATAAGAGCATCGCATCACCAGCTGCTCCTTGGAGACAAATGGCTGCATCTGGCTTCCTAAACATTGCTTTCCCTTGCCACCCCTAGGGACTAGTAGCATTTGAGATATCAATGACCTATAGTCTGAGTTTTTTGTACACTGGAAATGTCTTTTCTGTCCTGATATGTGATTTTCCTGTCCTTTTTCTTCATAAGGGGAATCACAAACAGGAAAATAAAATCGAAAAAAAGAAAAGTGTTTTTTTCCAACACAGACAGAATGCCAAAACCCATAGCTGAAAAATATCCACCTCGTACTAGCACTTTTCAAAGACCTACATCAGGCAGTGTGATATCATCCTGATAACTGTGATATTATCCTGACAACTATTTTAAAAGTCTGTTGCCAGAGGGATAGTTTTCTACTTGGCAGGTATGAAATGCTTTTTCCTCTCTTATTTCAAATACCTTATTTAGGCAAAGAATTTATCCCTAAAACCAGATCCCATGCACTGGCACAGGTCAAATGATTGCAATCCTAAGTGGACATTCCCTCCTGCATTGATTTGTGCCTAGGGGTCTTTCCCCAAATCCACTTGAAATTATTAAAGCTTCTACAAAGGCAAGGGGTTTTGCCAGTCCTCAGTTTAGTGCAGTGTAAGGATCTTACAGTCGGTGTTACATTCACTTACCAAGACACGTGGACTTTCAAAGAGCCACGCCCTGAGCGTGCAGGAGTCTCCATCATGTGAGAAAACAAGTGGTGTTTGCACAACCCCATGGTAAAGACTCCTGCATGGAGTGGAAGGCTTCATCCAACAGCCAAAAGAGATTCCTGGGCTCCTGTGCTGAATCCCTGTGTATCACAGATGGAGGGGTCCACCTGCTTTCATAACATTTTGTGGATTTTGCCACCGAGTTTCAGCTCTTCTCTAAATGGAACAGGACCTTGTGGGAATATGATGTGTCTCTGAGAGTAACTTGCCCTCTGACTGTGTCTGTTACTACAAGGGAGCACACAGAGGTGAGGTGGGAGGGAGGAAATATCAGCCACCTGGCTCATGACACCTTCATGGTATGAACAGTCTTCTCCTAACCACTAGAGAATATGAAGCACAATAAGGCTTTGTAAGAACTGCTAAAATATTGCTAATAATACTCCACAGCGAAATGGAGGCAATAAGTGACAGGTTTCAGCAGCAGCAGTTGTTTAATTCTGTGGATGAACTATTTTATTTTAAATATCTTTGGGAATCTAAAAGCCATTTCTGAATTAGGAAATGGAGGCAAACAAATAGACAAGATGCATCTTCCCACAAGAAAGTAGTTCTTGAAAGCCTTGGCCATAATTTTTTACTTAAAAGCAATTCAAGTTTGTTTCACTTTTCTTTTAGTTTCCTGTATCCTAAAATTGTACCTAGAAGCTGGTTATGAAGAGTGCATTTTTGGAAGCAGAATCATCAGTACTTTTAAAGTAATTTAAAGAAAATTACTTTGCAGCAAATGGAAGCCAGCACAGTAATGGCAGAGGGAGTGGGTTACCAGAGAGCAAATGCTCAGGAGGGAAAACACGGTAAGGTAAAACTTCCCTAAATTTAGATATCAGCCCCTATGATTACCTTGCACTACTGTGTGTGGTACTCAAGCTGATAAAAATAGAGTTATTAAGACGATCCCTGAGTGTTTGTGGAACAGTTGATTGCATCATCTTAATTGGACAAGGGCAGGATTCCGTAATGTTGTGTTCTTTTCACTACCTGGGTGACTGCAAATCACTTTGGGAAGGTTGTGGCAGCTCGGTTTGGGGTGATTTGGGGCAGGTGGGAATGGGATGGACCTGCAGCTCCAGATAGAGGAAGCTATGGCCTGGCCTGACATGTATCTGGTCAATGCAGCATGTAGGAGCTTTGTCTTCTGATGGCTAAATGTTTATCAGGCCATGAACTGTAAATAGGTATAGCTGTTTAACTTACGTCAACCTGGTGTAGCACCATGAGTTTCTGTGACACTCGGTACTGGCTTCCACTAGAGGAGACTGTGGCCCTTGATCTGTGCTTTGCCAACACAACTGAGGGGCTTTTCAGCAGACAGACTCTGGGAAATGTCACAGGGGCACTTTCAGACATTATTGGTCTCCTGTCTTTTCTACCCTCTTGGGTTATTGATCCCCTGGAAGACAAAGGAGCAACATGTGCCTGTGTCTTAACTGTCCCAAGGCATTGGCCAAATTTTCAAGAAAATCACCCCCGAAGGTAAAGAGCTCAGTGCTCACCATTCATTGGAAAAAGGCAAGTAACAGAAGAAGGGCAGGGCACTCAGACAGGCACAGGAGTGTCTTCAGCCACTTCAGCAAAATTCTTCAGAGGACATTAGCCAAGGTCCTTGCTGACACTGGATCTATGCAGAAAGGTACAGAAGGTGCAGTGACTGACTTCCCACAGTTAGCTCTCCCAAGGAGACGGGAGAAGGCACAGATGTGCAACAGATCTTGAAATGATTCTGAGTAGTAAAATGTGGCTACAGCATAAGATTTCAAACTCTGTAGAACTAATAAATGTTTTAATGTAGTGTTTCAGTTTTGATTTATATGCTACACACACACATAAACAGCTAAAGGGATGTTGCAAAGTCAGCCACTCAAAGCTGGAAGTGCCAGAATTAAAGTGACCTTTGCAAATTTACTGCCTCCTCTGTGGATCTTCATATGTTATGTGGGTTTCAGTTCACACAGCTGCCCAGTCCTTCTTCCACAGACTCTGTCACATATTCCGAGCAAAGACCAAACAAGCCTCATTTAATGAGGAGTTGTTTAAAACTGTTTTATCATCCTTGTTCAATGTTTGTGGCAGCAACACTAGATAATATTTATGGTGTGCTGTTTAAACCCTCATGGGTGTTTTTAATAATACTGTCATAGTGTTCAAGTCTATTTTTACAAATCGTCTGTGAATTGAAGCCAGGGGCATGAGTCTGATCCTGCCACTGTTACCAAAGTGGTGAGTAACCACTGTTACTGTAGCTCTTCAGAAAAAGGAAAGAGAATTCAGGTCTGATTTATAGCTGGTGTTTTGAGCTTCTTCTAAATTCCCCCCTCTTTATACCTGAAGGGTAGGTGGGAACATGACAATCATCATCTGGGATGAGTTAGGTTCTCACCAGAGATATAGAATGAACTTAAAATCAAGTGCAAAGAGGAGGAATCAGGATTGTCAATAAGAGAGGGGTGACATTAAGTCCAGATATTGTTCTGCAAGTGCAGTTTTTCCATTACGTTTTTTACAGTGTCCAGCCACATAAATCCTCATGTGCAGTTTCTTTTAGTTGTAATGCTTGGCACTCCTGTCTGGTAGATGCTGAAATATGCAGAGGCAGCCTGAACAGCAGCAGAGGAAAGAGATGATAAAATTGTTTTATCATTCTACTTAACAGCTTCCTCTGTACTGTAACACAGGACATTTGATAACCCAGCCATTTGTGTGTACAGGGTCAAAACATTGTCCCTTAGCTATAATAGCTACCAGTGTAATTAATGAAAATCACAGTGTTGGGATCTAAGAGATTGTAATGGCAAAAGGAAAAAGCATGTCTAATACTTTCCTTTATAGCAAAGCTCTTCCAAATGTGTACAATCCTAGATAATTTTCAGCTTCCAAACCGAAATTTCGTACCACTGCTCACTCTTCAAGATGTAATTCTCAGTGAAATTAAAAAATGCTTGCTTTGTTTATTTAAGGTGACAAGAAGATAAAACTGAAGCAAAAGTATCTCCTGGGGTTGAGTGGTTTGCTTATTTTTTTCTTTTTTTGCTATCAAATGAGACATGTTGAATGATATTTGGAGCAACTGTTGCTCCTTGGCAATTTACTACAGAAGGAGCTATTTTGTCACAGAATAATTCTGCCAGAGGTTTCTGCAAGTATACATTAATGTGTTTTGCTCAAGGCCAGGCAAGTCATCAGATGTGGGTAGAATGCACATTCCAGTGTTCCTAATTTCCAGTGTTGGTTGACATGTCTGTAACAATGTTCATTGTTGATGCAAAGACAGCAACATTTTTGATCCAAAGAATGAATCCTGACCAAAGTGTTCCTCCTGTATTTGTGGTAGTTCAGCAGGTTTTTGGTACCACCACTTAGAAAGTTTGCAATTCAAGATTTGCAATGTCTGTAACTAGGAAGTAACAAAGGGACAAAGTTGTACATAAAAAGCCTATTTTTTCCTTTCTCACTGAAGTGGGACATGATCAAACTTCAAAGGTTCTATAGCTACATGAAAAGACTTAATATTATTATGTTTGCTCTCAGAGTATGGAATTTTTAGGGTTTCCAGAAACAGTAAGCCCTATTTTTGAGAAATGTTTTCTTACAAGCCATTGCTGTCTTCAGAGCAGTGGCTTCAGTGCACCTGGTGGTACTGCCATTTGTTAAAATGTTCAAAGTGTTTTTGAATAATTTCCTGACCAGTGAAGTGGTTTTGTTTTCTTTCTGGGAAAAAAAAAAATTCTGTAAAAGAGCTTAGGAGGATTTTTTATTCCTTTCTACATAAAGAAAGGAGAACTTTATCAATGCTATAGAGTAGTAGACATTCCAAGAAGCATATAGAGGGGATAAAATCATATCTGCTATACCTCCTTAATATTCTCCTCAAAGTCTATAGAATGCAATTTATTTAGTCCCTATTCGGTGGTGTAAGACAATTCTGGGGAAAATGCTTAAAAGTGCATAAATTATAGAAAAGACAAAATACTATTTTAAATTAAGGATTCTTGGGTATTGCAATAAAGACTGCAAAAAGTTCTTTCAAAAAGTGTCTCCTTTAGGTTTTTTAAAAAAAGTTATTATCTAGCAATATAGTTTGTATTCTGCCAGTCACCATACTACAATGATTTCAATAAAAATGAAGCAAAACATACTTTAAAAAATCCCCTATGAGATGTTAAACTAAATAGGATAATACAAGGATGTGATTATGTGGCAGTATTTCAAACACTGGCACTTACTGATAAAAAGCCATTATAATTCCCTCTGGAAACTCTTCCTATTCCCTCCTTGCTGATAAATAGGCCCAGCCTGGAATCTGGCAGACTGAAGAACAAGATCGCTGAAAGCCACCTTTATGTCTTCCCTGCTCTCATCTTTCCCCTGAGTGTTACCTTCTTTGAAGCTGCATGAAGTGATAAAGTTGATTCTATAATCCCTGTTTCACTGGGCTACTGGCACTACAGAAAACACTTTGACTGTAGTCAGCTGTGACTCAGATGTCCTCCCTGGTGAGCTGGGAGGTGCATTGCCTTTGTCCTGGTGATCTTTAAATAGTAGCCAAAAGCAGGAGGCTGCTGCTGGTGTCATCCCACCAACTTGAGATATTTAATGGAGATACCCGAGTTAGGAGTGTGGCTGCTCCAAACTTCATCTGCAGTCAAGAGAGAGACAGGAAGACACTTGGTGAAAATGAATCCGATAATTTATATAATTTTCATCATTGATGGGTTGTAATTAATGCCAACCATATTCTCCCCATGAGTCAGTCGAAACATCAGTCAATGACACCACAGGAAAGGCCCAGCTTTTGGGTTGAATCCAACAAACTTCTTCATGCTTCCTGTGCAGCCCCAAAAGAGGGTGTGGAGTGGTGTGTGTTAATCCATTTATGAGAACCACCTATCCAAATTTATGCAATAATTTTCCCCGTAAATTAATGGGGAACTTCTGATCTCAATTTGAAACAGAAATTAAGACTGGACTGGGAATGCTTAATTGGCTTTGTGTAGCCATCATTTAATGATAAAATGAGGCTGTTTAGCTTCCTCAGCTTCATCTCTGATTCTACTCCACACCCCCCATTAGCTTGGTGAGAATGTCATGTAGCTATCTGGGGTTTGGCCTACCTTCTTTGCTGTCTCCATCTGTCTGTCTGTGCAGCTGTCTGTCAGTCCTCCCACAGAGGCTTTTCAAAGTTTTTTGCTAAGTAATTTATAAAAGTAGCCTGCCAGTCAAGTACAGAAAACCTGTTAATGCTTGCACTGAGAGAAAGAGCCCTTAATCCTTAGCTCAAGCCACGTTTGGCTCAGAGCATTAGGGACCCAGGGCAGGAGGGGATGCGTGGTGCAGTGACCACAGGGTAGCAGCACCCTGTGCTGGCCCGTGTGAAGCAAGCTCAGCACAGGGTCTGGCTGGGACAGACCTGATTCTCCTCCGAGCAGCTGGTGTGGTGCTGTGTTTTGGATTTGTGACTAAAACAGTGTTGATAACCTACGAGTGTTTTATCTGATGCTGAACAGTGCTTGCACAGCATCAAGGCTTTCTGGTTTTCCCACTCTGCGACCTCATTGAGTAGGTCGGGGGTGGGCAAGAGGCTGGGAGGAGACACAGATGGGGCAGCTGACCTGAACTGACCAAGGCAATATTCCAAACCATAGGACATCAAGCCCATCAATAAAACCCGGGATGCTGTCTTTCCAAAGTACCCATGCCCAGAGGCTTGTGGGAGGTGGTGAGTGATTGCTTTTGTATCACTATTATTAATTTTTCAAACCTTCAGTTATTAAACTCTCTTTATCTTGACCCATGAGGTTTTTTCTTGCTTTTGATCTGCCTACTCTCTTCTGCATTCTGCTGGGTGTGGGAGTGACTGAGCATTTGGGTGGATACTTAGTTGCTGGACAGGGTCAACCCACTACATTAATCTACATCTACATGCGTTCTACCAATAGCAGCACAGATGAACCTTCAGGATAAAGAGCTGAAACATGTTTGGCAAACAATTCAATAGCTTGCCACACTGGAGGTATTCAAACCCAGATGCATTGAACATAGCAGATTTACAGTACTGTAAAGCAGTAAAAAAAATGCTCGTGTAGCACATGAAAAAATTATTAAAGGATGTTCCCGTACTTGCTGACTTCGCAGTACCTTGCCTATATCCTGAGATGCACAGCAGCAGCCATCTAGAACTGTATAAATGCAGAAACGGAGAAAAAAAAAGACAAAGTGTAGACACCTCATGGACCAGAAGCATATCACTTGGAAACGAGGTGAAGAAGGCTTTGAGTGAGGTAGACCATTGTAGAATGATTATTAATTGCCAGCATGATGTCTCAGTGAACAACATGTTTTGATCTGGCATGTGTCAGGAGTGGTTCCACTAGAGACACGGAATGCTACAGGAGGTGGTGGTGAAACCACAGCTGCATCTTATGCCAAAGTCCATCACTCATACTTGATTCTAGGATGTTTAGAAAAACGTTTATTCAAGCTTTTCATCTTAGCTTATTAAGCCTAATAAAATGAGTGAGGTGGAAATATGATTGCTGTCTACTCCACCCAATCAAGGAAGAAAAGGAATAGGAAACATTAACAGGAAAATGAAAACATTAATCTTACCCATGATATGGATAAAATGATAAATAATTATAAGGTGACTACTAATACCTTTGCATGAAAAGGTTTATCATCACTAGCAGCTGGGATCATGTTGCAGAATTGCTTTGCCATGAAAGCAAATGGGTCTTAAAAACTGCTTGCCATGGCATTCTGTAAATTCATGGAAAGACTTATATAACAAGATGCCCATTATAGTAGGTGGACACAACAAACCAATAAGACCTTTATACTCCTGAGATCTTAATAGCTTGAAAGGAAAAGAAATTAGGGGGTGTTAAGTACCAGGAAAACCTCCTGGTATGGAGATCTCTGTGGTAATGGCATTGACTAGCAATGGAAGCTGCTGCATCTGAGACAATAACTGCATTAATAGGAAAGGTTTCTGGATCTCTCTTTCTTCTGTCAAGCAATTAAATAATTTATAGAATAGTTCTCAAACATGGAACTTTCATTTAGGAGTAGGTGAATAAAATGCTGTAGGAACATATATGAAGGGACCTTGTCAGGTCATCTTATCTGTCAAGGCTTATAAAAAAACTACTCTCTTCCATAATGGAGTGAAGGCAGTAAAAAAACATTATTTCTTTGGGCCAAGCAGTGCTACATAATAAAAAGTATACATAATTTATCTGAGACTTGGTAAAGTTCTGCTAAGGCCTTTTACAATCTAATACAAATGTCTAAATAAGCACAACTGCAAAATAGTCTGACATTTACACTGTTTGCTGGAAACATAACAGGAAAGCGATGCTGGGTGCAGTCATTACAAAGGGCTCCGGATCATGGACTTCTTTGTTTTTTGAAGAAGCAAACGTTCTGATTTAAAGTTTCTCAGGGCCAGATTTTTCCATCCTGCACAGCATTCAGAATCAGAGAAAAAGTTTCAACTGTTCTCTTTTATGTGTGTGCACTACCTTTGCTTAGACACGACAGGTATTTCATGACAGCAGTCTGTGCCCCAGCTCACCTAGATGATGACACAGTTGATGTGTAAGCAGTTGAACTGCCCCACCATCACTCATCACAGAGGTCCTCTGAAATGAGTCCTTCCTGAGGAGGGAATGGGCTTATGAGTTTTCTAGACTGGAAAAAGCCTGGAAAAACACTCCAATATAATGGCATAAGTAAATATGTAAATTTGCTGATCTATACCTAATTTTGTATAATGCAGTGGTCTACCAAGCCTAACGTCAGGTAGGTCGGTGGCACAGCTGTACTGAGCAGCTAGAAAAGTAGCCTTTCCCTTGTGCAGACTTCACTTTATATTTTTATTTATTTGGTTCTACCCCAGAGCTCACACAATAAAGAGGACTAAAAATGAAATGCCACTGATTGTTTTTAATTTGTGCACAGTAAATGTCACTGAGAAGAGATCACTACTTCAGGAGAAGGTATTCTACCACACAGGGGCTTATTGCTAGCACTGGTTTGAAGCCTGTGTTTGCTTTCTGTAACATCCAACAGAATGAGGCAATAGGAATAGCCTTTATCATTGTACTTTTGAAATAAAGTAAGGACTTGAGTGATTGCAACTCCGTTAATTAGCACCTTAATATTTGCTAAGCAAAGCCTGAGTAATATTTTGGTAAAATGTTAGATTCAGTTACATCACCACTAAAACTTAGAAACTTCAATCAAAACTGATTTCAGCTTCATTAAGTGACTGAGTTTAATGTAAATATCACAGTCATTCTGGCCTTTTAGAAGCAGATTTAAAAAAAAAGAAAAGCAAACCTGGCATTTGTTGTTTCACTGAGTACTTGAAAAATGTCAGTGTAGCTTAGTGAAGTAGGTTTTTTTCTGATTTTTAACTCCATCAGCTGTAGAACACATGGACTTCAGCTATTCATTAAAAAAAATTCAAACCTTTTGACCATATTGTGATCTCTTTACTTTGGAAAAGCACAGTGGAGAGCTTTCCAGGTTTAGCTTCCAGGCATAAACAAACTCAGCTGGCTGAACCTATTCAGGAGCATTCAGCATCCATTCCAAGAAAAACATTATATTGGCCCCAACAGAAGAAGTGTCTGAATGCTATTTCATTGTATTGATTGCTGCTTTCCATTTTAGCATATCTTTTGAGCATTGCTTAAGGCCATCATTCAACCAGCTTTTGGCCTGGTAACCAGCAGCTGAAGCTGGCAGGCTGTCAGGATTACTGTTTATGAGGCAGACAATAAAATCATCTACCAAGTAAGAATGCATGTACAGTCTGTTGCTTCAGATGTACTTAACTAAAAGTTTTTAAAACCAGTGTGATATCACTGCTTGATGGATTTTAGTTTGGACCAAAATGAGGTGGAGAGGATATGAGCTGGGCATGAATATGTTTATTAGATTAAATATTTAACTAACAAACAGACAAAGAGGAAACTGGGACATCAAGTTCTCCCAGAGATCTGCTATGCACTGCTAAAATGCTGAAGTAAGTAGTGTTTTCAAAGTTTAAATTAGTCTTCCCCCAGACAAGCCAGCAGTAAAATTGCCAGTGGTTGCAAAGGATGTCAGGTTAGATCATTGTTCTTTAGGCCATTGAAAATCCTGCCTTTTAAAAAATTATTTCTTGGTGTCCCTCATATCACACTGGTGTTCTCTGGACCTTAAACTTCAACCTTGCTTCCTGCTCCCCTAAGCCTGTGTCATCACCATGCCAGCACATAGGTGGCCTCCACTTTGGTGCAGCCAGGTTTTCCCAGTTGTGAGAAAAGTGATGATGTGCGTTTGAACTGTTGCCTCCATGTAGTCTGGCTGTACTCTCTGGACTGAATTCCCTGACTGTAAAATACAGATAATGGCACTTCCCTGCCTACATGGATTATGTGAATTCCTTGAGCTTTCTAGGGATAAAAGCCAAAAAGTAATGCAACAGGTAATGTCTTGCTTCATATTTTATCTACTGGCATAGAACCATTACTCCATTATTCAGAAAAATGGAGACAGAGACAAGAAAAACAAATTAAAAGCAAAGAAAAAAGCGCTATTAATAATAATGAAGAAAAATGAAATGGGATATGGCCTGATTTCTAAAAAAAGATATTCCTACAGATACACGAAGCACTACATTAAATATGATTCTCCATATGATTAAATGAGCTTCTCTCAACTTGCCTACCTTTCTGCTTCCTTAAAGCCACTGACATTTTTTCTGGCCTGCACATACTTACCTAGGATATGAGAAGAGGCTATTGAGAGCATGTACTCCAGTAGCTCCTAGACAGTCAAGCTGCAGACTTCTAGAGCATTGAACTGGCTGAAGATGAGACACGCAGAGCTGGAAATCTGTAGGTGATACACAAGGGGAAACACACGGGCAAACACATAAACACATACACAAATAAACACAATAGGAACCAGTAGACAAACATGTTTGAAAAAAAGGGAGAGGTGCTTTTCTAAATTTGCTAATTAGAGAGAAAAATATTTCTTTAAAATATGTAAATAAATCAGATAAAATGTAAAGTAGTATATTTGTCTCTTCTTGTTGAATCACTGTTAATGCTGTGCTGTCAGATACATCTGGGTGAAGCTATTGAAGGACCATCAGGAGCCACTGGACACGGGGTTTCCTTCTCCTGGAAACTTTCATCCAGTATTGTCTTCTTCAGGTTTTTCTGTTGCATACTAAGGAGCTGAAGAAAGCATGAGAATTTTGCTGCCTGGAAACAAAACCTAGCTGTTAAGAGATACTGCAGCTCTCTGTCTCTGTGTAGGGTTTCTCTCCATCAGCCATCACCATATATCCTGCTTTCAGCTGGGATAACGGGATAATTATTTTCCTAGTAGCTGGTACAGTGCTTGTGTTTGGATTTAGCACAAGAATAATGTTGACAACTGATGTTTCAGTTGTTGCTAAATGGTGCTTAACTCAAGGACTTTGCAGTTTCCCATGCTCTGCCAGTGAGGAGGTGCACAAGAGGCTGGGAGGGAGCATGGCCAGGACAGCTGACCTGGACTGGCCACAGGGATATCCCACACCACAGAAGGAATGCCTCAGTATATAAACTGGGGGAGTCAGCTGGGAGGGGCCCATCACTACTCAGGGCAGGGCTGGGCATCAGTCGGTGGGTAGTGACCAATTATATTGTGCAGCACTCATTTCTCTTGGGTTTTACTCCTTTTTCTCTTTTTGTTACCCCCATTTTCCTTACTATGATTCCATGATGATGATGATGATAATGATGGTGATGATATTTTACTTTATTTCAATTATTCAACTGTTCTTATCTCAACCCACAGGTTTAACCATTTTCAGGTTCTCCTCCCCATCCCAGAGCAGGGCTGGGGAGGCACAGTGCATGAGCAGCTGCAAGGTACTCAGTTTGCTGACTGGCTAAACCATGACACCATACTCATCAAACACTGTATCAGATAGATTAAGTCAGCATGGGGCTAACCAATCTTTGGAGTTGATTTTATGCATTATCCTTCCAGTCTTGCTGCAAGTGTTGCTTACTGAGCTTCCTGCACACAATGATTTACTTGTGGAATGGTTTGAGCTGCACAATCTACATGAGGAACACAACAGTTGTTACTCAAAGTGTGAGAAAGTTTGGCACGAAGGGCTAAATCTTCCCAGTCTTCCAGGCCAGCAGAATCTCTTGGAATCTGGCCTCAATCCTCGAAGAGCCTCAGATTTCCCTCCACAAATGCCAGTTTCACTTCAGCTTACACGGTTTACAAGATCTGCAGGCAAAAACTTAAGTACCATACTGGTTTGCAATACAGATGGTACCTCACTCTCCATATGCAAATAGCATTTCACACTGCTTACTGTTCTTGCAGAGCTTGACTATTATTTCCCATCGGCAGCATAATGTTTCTTCTGGAGTGCCATTTAATCCTTTTTTTCTTTAAAGTGTATGCTTTAAAATGAAATAATTTGGCTTGTGTTTTGTGACAAGATAAGGCAGACATATCAATGATATTTTAGTCAAAGTCACAGTTCCCGAAGTATTACTTACTCTAAACTTTTGAGATGTGATTTTTCCTGACAAACCCAAACTGTTATGTGTTTTCTTCTTAATCTACTTGGTATTTGGATTTCATTTCCAGCTGGAATTAAATATTAGAGATTTTCATTGTAGTTGTATAGCTGAATTATTATAATGATAATTATTATTGAATATTTAAGCATACATCCTGTACTTAATCCATTTAACATGCACTAAAGGAACCCAGATTGCAGTACCAAGAACAAGCCTGTAATTGTTTTAATCTGAAAGATGAAGAAGGTTCAAGGTAAAGAGAATTCAATTAACAAAGCCAAATGATGTGAAAAGGTACAGACTTCTTTTTTTTTGCTTTACAGCACCATAAGAAATCACCTTCTTAGAACATAGAGTTAAATGTTATTGTTTCCAGGGTGTATTTCTAGGAGAGAATGTAAACCCACAGGCTCTTGAAAACTTTCCATCTACTTACGCCCTCAGGTTTGTAACCCTCTTTCATGCCTGAGCCCTGTTTCTCTGCATTAACTCTCCACGGCTGCCCAAGAGCACTTGAGAGATGTGCCAGTCCTGACGGAGTGTTTGCCAAGGCTGGCTTCATGAATGCTAGCAAGCAATGCCAGTGCTCAAAGTTTTAAAAAAAAGGAAGATTCCCCTCCTCATGCATCAACCGAGCCAAGTGTGCAGGAGCACACAGGACAGGTCCTGTGCATCCTGTCAGGAGCTGCACCCAGTCTCTGGCAGGGGTGTTGCCATCACACCTCTAGCCATGAGCAATTGTACTAAAAACTCAGCAGGCTGCACCATACACCTGCACAACAAGCTTCAGAAGCTACTGAACCAACCAGAGAGCTAAAGTTGAGTGAGCTGAATTTCGCTCTGATATTTCAGAGCTGAAATAAGAGGAGCAGTCTGAATAGACACTGAAAACCTGGTTTGTTCTGTTCTGTTTTGCTTCAAATTGCAAAATGAATTGGATTTTTTTAAAGATGTTTTATATATTTTTTTAAATGACACTTTCCATGCAAAAAAAAAATTACCAGTGTGGGACATTTAAGATTCAATTCACACTTCTCTATAGGAATTCCTGCATTCTTACGGTGTCAGCAGAGCATTAATCCTGAATTTTCATGCCGTTTAAATTGTATTAACTATGAGAATCTTAGAGTAAAGAGAAATCAAATTAACAGCCTGTACCATCTCAAAGTTTGTGCATGTATGCATGGAGACGTAGTAACACAGAGAAGATCAGGACATGTTCTGTTAAATTCTGTAGAATACACATTTGTTTTTGGCAGAGTGCAAAATCTGGACTGTGTGATGCAACCTTGAGCCGATGCTGGAACTCCTTTCTTTATTCTCCTTGCCTGCCCTTGCTTACGTCTCAGACGAATGCTCATAATCCCGTTCTCTGACAAGTCCTTCCAAGAAAGGTGTTTCTATTCTAGCCTTATGACTCACGCCTCTTACGGCCTTGCCAGGCCACAAAGAAATACAGGGGCTAGTCTGTAGTCCATTGACTTCCATGGACCTTGATCCAGGGGTGTAAATCATGTGTTTCTACCTAACAATTAAAATATTAACATGTTAGGTCAGGCTCTAACTCTGTGAAAGTGCCTTAGAGTGAATGACGTCTTCATCCTATATAAGAAAGACACTAAAAAAAAAGGGAGATTATTCTTTAATTCTGAATGTTTTGAATATGAAATATAGTGACGAACTCCCATGTAACACATGATCAAAGTAAAATTAAGCATTGTTACTTTTTCCCTAGCCTGTTGGAAAAAAGCCATATAAATTATAAAATAGACCCAGATATAGGAAATCAAATCATGAGATATTCAGAGCTCACAGTAAAAAAACCCCATTAAGACAAAGTACTTAAATGAGCTACATTGCAGCATTCAATTGCACTCCTACACTTCAATGTAGCTATTTCTGCATAAATTTTAGTTCAGCAGTGCCAAACAGGAAAATTACCTTTAGGAAAAGTCCATTGTCTTCTCATTGCCACTTCCTTTCTTTCTCATTTTCGTAATTCTACCAGTTCACTGTCTCATTTTTGGTACCTCATGCCATTCCTTCTTTTGTTTCCTCAAACTTTTAATGTCACTTCCAGTTTAGACAGATGACTATTCCACTGCTTTTAGCAATTGGACATTTTTTCTAGTGAGCCTGGGATTTTTTTAATGCCTCAAGCTTCATGCTCTGCACAGATATGAGGCACACCCATATTTTCAGGACTCTACAGTCCTACCATCCAAAATATTAGTTCAAACTTGATCAAAGAAGACCTTGGTTGTGGAATTTATTTTGTGCTAACATTGTCTTGATCAAAGGGCTAGGCTCTCAGCTGGGAGTTTGAATCAATCAAGGCAATGCATGACCCACCCAACATTTTTATACTCACTTACTTTGTATTCAAATGAAAAAAAGAAATAAAGTTTAAAATTTTGACCACTTTATTTATTGTGCGTTTTTTGTTTTCAAAACTAAATTGTGCAAATCCTTACATAGTGTGTTGGATGTGGACATTACCCATTACATTTCAGAGTAAAACATCAATGTAAAGATCACAAACAGTAAAATTGTTCAGACTTGGAAATGCTATTAAACTTTACTTACTGTGTTAACATTGTAAAATGAAGCTGCCCCGCACCATTAGAGCAATGAATATATTTTCAGAATTATGCCCATATTCTAATTCAGCTTAGGAGAACCATGGTAGAGAAAAGCCCTGAGAAGCCTCCTTCTGCCTTCCTTTGCCACATCCAAAGCATTCCATAAGTACATGAAAAATGAAGCCCTGTGAGTGTAGCTTGTACAGCACTTAATGAGATCCAGTCACCACTGTAGCAACAGTCATAGATAGGGCTGAAACTGCATCCTTAGCTAATTTTCTCATGGTAACAAAGCCTATAATGAGTAGGTAGGCAGGCTTCATGTTGTATGTCACAAATACACAAGCACAAGTATGGCATAAAGCTGGGTGTTTCCATGAGAATTTCATTTGAAAGCAAAACCCCTACAGAAAGAAAACCCCTACAGGGTTAGGAAGAAACCCTGAGAAACACTTAAGAGCCACAGTCTTCCCTCTGCCAAAAATGCTGTTAAGAAATACTGCCTCAAAATCAAAAATTGTGCTGAATGAGCAAAGAAGTGGTCAAAGAGAAAAAAGCAGATGATGCAGGAAACATCTTCTGCCCCCCCCGATGCTCACACACGCAGACACACACACACATATGCAGGCTGCTACCTCTTGCAAGAGTTATGGATTCCTGACTATAAATATCAAGTAAGGTTCCTCATGGTAACCCTGCCTAGTCTCCATGTTGACAGACTGCACAAATTCAAAAAGTTGTAATTTACCCCTCTTTGTACCATGATGAGCAAGTTTGTCCATTAAAACAATCTTTTTTTTTTTACTTAGTGGATTTAAAAGCCTTGGCATAACTTCAATGTGATTTTGGTATGATTGCATATGCAATAAAGCAAAAAACCAACAAACTAGGCCAGCTTCTGAACTCTGTGTCCCTAAAACCACTGGGAATTTTGTTTAAGTAAGGGGTTCAGAATTTGGCCCTGATGAAAACAAGCTTTAGCAGCAACGCAGGCTGCCCTCAGCACTGCTAGTCAAACCAGTGATCTCCCATGCAGGTTCTGTTCCACTCCAGGCCACAGTTCCAGCACCACTCAAATCTGCACTGAGGGCGAGGACATTTCATGTGCATGCAGCCACCTGCAAAACAGCAACAGAATGTCTTTGGCATTTGGCAAACACTTAGAAATGTTATTCAACAATTAAGAGCATTAAAATCAACTTTCTTAGACATTAATTTACCAACTAAGTAAATTATTTAATAGAAGAAAAATACAAACCTGAAGAATATTTCCCTTGGGTTTCTAAAACCTGCCGCTCCTCTCTTACTGGGCTTTAATGTGCTTTTCTCACTTGAAGGACTGCAGGGGTAGGAGGAAACCAAAAAAGGACTATGCTAGGAATAGGGAAAAGAGATGACAGTCTGCAGCCTCTCAAAGCAGTCATGGAGGTTATCTCCTCAAGGCTACTCTATGCTAGACCAGCTGTGAGCCAGAAGATAAAAAATATTAAATTCTTTTTTGAATTTAAATTCAACAACTGCAAGATTTGCAAAGTTAGTAAATCAGGAGATACAGACTTTGGTGGCTGACTGCCGATTATATGAAAACGACATTAGTAATTTGATTTGACCTTTTTAGTATCTGAAGCAGCCTTTTGATCATATCAATGCTTCTTGCATGTTGGGTTTCTTACTTCTCCATACCATGACAGCAGCTTTAATTTCTCTGCTCACAACCTTGATCAAATGTTTATTTTGTAATATATAAAACATCAACATTGTCAAAGGTCATTACAGAAATACACTTCAATTGGAAATTATGTTGCTTAGCACACAAAGAGATCTCTTGTATAATTCAAACTGAGAGAAAAGCATGCAGTATGAAGAAATGCTGAAATGTCATCTTGGTTTGACTCCAAAGGGTGATGGGAGGTACAGGGAGTGTGTGTTCCCTACTGTACGAGCTGCTACCCTTACACCACCTTTTTTATAAATGCCACTCCAGAATATTTCTCAGAAGGCAAAAACAAACAAGAACTGGTTTGTTAAAATAGGCCTGTCTGCTTCACCTGACACAGAGAGAAAACTACTTGTCATAGCAAGGTCTATTCATCAGTTTATATCTTTGTGTAAGAAATGCAATGTGCCAGAAAGATTTTTATCTTATTTAAATGTAAACATACAAATGGCCAGCCTCCATGTTACAGTTTATTTAAAGTTTAGATCCATTCCTCTCCTGCAGTTTGTATTAAGCCATCACCGGGTAAAACTCTTCTCAGTCCTGGTGCCCTCTGTCAAACGTGTGCCCTCCCTGCTAAGCTGCATAAATCATGTTACTCTCTGCTACATGGCAGCTGAGATCAGCAGTCAAGAGTGGAGAGTGCCTCAAGCAACGTGACTTACAGCTCTGTGAGTACAGCAGTCCTCTGAGAGATGTGGATGTGTGTTTAAACTCACTCGGACTGGGGACTGAGCTGTGGGAAAGTGTTTCTCTCTTTCACTTCAGCTCTTTCAGGAAAGTTATTGGCATCCAGAAATTCCAGAAGAGTTGGCATTGTCACTGTCCCTTTTAAAAGACAGTGTCCACAGAACATTTGGGGAAGGAAAGCAGAATTATTCTCCTGTGTGGAGTCAGTGTACTCCTCCCAAATGAGGACTGCTGGCACACCTCAGAATACAGTTGTCAGTCTCTTGACTGACTGAGCTGTATTTAGGCAGTTCTGAAGTGCTTCTTTAAGTTTACAAATGGCAGCCTAGAAGCTGGCACGTGCAGTACCCATGACCAAAGAAGAAGACAAACACTGCACTTTTTAAGCTTCACGCTTTAATTTGCAAAATGACAGAATCACTGAGGTGGGAAGGTCCCTTTAGAGATCATCCAATCCAAAACCCATTGCTCAAAGCGAGGCAACTGAAGGAGAGTGCTCAGGATTGTGTCCAGTTGTGTTCTGAATGTATCCTAAAATGGAAACTCTTTCTGGGCAACATGTTCAGTCTTCAACCACCCACACAGTAAGAGTATTTTCTTATGTTTAAGTGGAATTTCTGTGTTTCAATTTGGGCACATGGTTGTCTGGTTTTTAGGGTGCACCATGAGAAGAATTTGCCTCTGTTTCCTTCACTCCTCCCATGTGTATTTATTTACACAGTTCTTTTATCATCTTTTTAGCCCTTCACTGGAATCACAGACTCATGAAATAGGTAAGGTAGGAAGGGACCACATTGAGTCAGCTGGTCCAACCTCTCTGCTCAAGCAGAGTCATCCCAGAACACATTGCACAGGATTGTATCCAGATGGATCTTAAATCTCTCTAGTGAGGGAGACTCCACAGCCTCTCTGGGGAATTTTTTCAGTGCTCAGTCACCCACACAGTAAGGAAATTCTTCCTCATGTTCAGATGGAACTTCCTGTGCATCAGTTTCTGCCCATTGCCTCCTGTCCTATTGCTGGGCACCACGGAGCAGAGCCTGGCTCCATCCTCCTGGCACCTCCCTTCAGACACTCACAGACATTGATGAGGTCCCCTCTCGGTGCCTCTTCTCGAGGCTGAACAGGCCCAGCTCCCTCAGCCTTTCCTCCTAAGAGAGATGCTCCAGGGCCTCAGTCATCTTTGTCACCCTCCACTGGAGCCACTCCAGGAGCTCCACGTCTCTCTTGGCCTGAGGAACCCAGAACTGGACACAGTATTCCAGATGTGCCTCACCAGGGCTGAGTAGAGGGGCAGCATCACCTCCCTGGACTTGCTGCCAATGCCCTTCTTAATGCCCTCCAGGATTCCATTTGCCTTCTTGCCCACAAGGACACACTGCTGGCTCATGGACAGCTTGTTGTCCACCAGAACCCCCAGGTCCTTCTCTGCAGAGCTGATTTCCAGCAGGTCAGCCCCAGCCTGTGCTGGTGCCTGGCGTTATTTTTCCTCCAGTGTAGGACCCTGCATTTGCCTTTGCTGAATTTCAGATGGTTCCTCTCTGACCATCTCTCCAATCTATCAAGGTTTCTCTAAATGAACACAATCAGCCAGTTCCAGTGTGTTTCTAGCCTGCTACTGTGGCTTTGGCATTTTGCATTATGAGGCACTGTTTGGACTTGGGTCAGGCTATAAGCAACGAAAGGCCTTTTCCTGATTATTGTTCAAAATAAAAATTATAACTGCCTTTATTTCCTCTTTGATTTTTACAAGCAACTTCCCTAAACATTATTGAGACTTGTGTGAATGATGTCAAATAGGGGTATCCTGTTTGTGACAAACGGCAACTGTCTGTAATTTACCAGTAAAGATTTTGTAGCAGAGTCTAAGAGAAAGTAAAGGTACTACCACTCCTTCAAGCCTAACCAGAAGGGGTTTTTTATTTGGCTGTGCATAAGCTGTTGAATATAAATAGTCACCATTATAATTTGTCTATCTCTAATCAGAGTAAAACTTCTGGTTTTCAGTCTGTTCTACAAATCTGTAAATAATTTTTTGACCTAGCCCTCTTGCTCTCTATGCTGTGCCAAGTCTTGTCTCACCTTCCCACTCTTGAATTCAAGCTTTCTTTCCTTTGCTTCTTGTGCTTGAAGGTGTCTCCCACTTTCCATCTGCCAACTGCCTTCTTTTCTTTCATCAAACCCCAGATTTCAGGATTTTGTCCTATTTCTTCCCCAGTAATATTTCTGCAGTGTCACTGCTTGAAGTGTTCTCCCCTTGCAGTTCATAGTGCCTTATTTGGTGTTTTAAGTGTCCCATGTGAATGCCACAAAACTGGGAATCATCCTCTAAATATTTGTATAATATTTAGGCAATCATATTAATATATTTTTATTAATTAACATAAATACAATTAAGTCTTGGAACAGCATTAACCTATAAAGTATAGCCTATTTAACATTCCTGTTCTTCATTTTAAACATCCCAGTGCCAGCAGATTACTTTTCTTCCCACATGGTAAGCATTGATTGATGCAAACTGTTTGTCAGGACTGATGTTGCTTCCTCTAACTTGCTCCTCTACCATGGGCATGTGGCTGAATTGGGATTAAGCTCACCTAAATTCAGCCATATACTGTGTAGACATCTACAGCAGGACTAATTCTTCACATCCCACTTTTAGGTGTGATTTTTCTGGCCTACATCAGACATATGTTCTGGTTCATTGTGAGATGGGTTTTACCCTACAAATGCCCATTTTTCCCAGTGACAATAGAAAATCTAGACAAGTAGCTGGATATCCAGTCATATGAATGCTACATCCAATGCCTCACTTTCCCTCTCTAAAAAATACCTAGGTATTTTGTGAGGCTTAATTAGTGGTTTTAGAATTAAGTGATTTAGGCTTAGTGTTTTCAAGATAATTCAGATAAAGTGACAACAGGGAATTATTCAAGCTTTTTGTGCTCCCCCCTCTTGAAATAATATTATGCACATTCATACATTTATACTGTAAAATGAATTTTAAAAGACAGTCAAGTACAGGATAGCTAATAAACTTACCATTTTTTTCTACTGGAATATTGCAGTTGGGGCATGGCTTGGTTGTCTTCTTGATTGTTTCTCTAGATGCTTCTTCCCATCGAGCTTGCATGGCTGCATGTTCATCTACTACATACCCCTGCAAAGAGAGAGAAAAGCACCTGTGGGCACATCACTGCAAGGCTGCACTGGGACATGATGTCTGCACTGAAGTGATTTACCCACAAGAAACACACAGGAGTGACTGCAACGCCAGGTAGGCTGGACTTTGTGAGAGATGCAGAATTTCTGCTTCAAAACGCAAACTGTTTTGTCCCAGTGAGCACAGCACATGTGTTGGGTTACACCCTGCACTGCAGGATGATGAGGGCGGTGGCAGCAGCTGAAGCATGTGCCATCCTGGACATTCTTCCCACATCCAGCAGCAGCCCAGACTGCATCCTCCCCGCTGCTCCACGCCCTCAGAGGTGGGCAGAGCTCTGCTGGGAGGATGTCGGGGCATCAAGCTGTGCTGCAAATGCACAAAGACAGGTAAAGCAAAAGGGAAGGCGAAGGAGGAGTCAGGTGAATCTGACTGACAACATGACATGTTAGACACCACAGGTTTGATTCTGCTTCAGGGATTAAGGCCCTTCTTGCAAGAGAAGCAAAAACACCAAGAAAGTGCAACATTTGGTAACGCAGGATGGTGGGGTGCCTGGAAGGAAATAGTTTTTCATAATAAAAGTATTGTGATACTGTTGTATCAGAGGTCTGAGTTTCATTCCAATGTAACTCTATATAAATACAAGAGGCACAAAGAATAAACATAAAAATTTTGGGAAAAAGGTAAAAAAAACCCCACTCGTGAGCAATGAAAGCTCCCCAGATAGAATGACACAGATGGAAAAAGTCATCATGAAGAGTGTAAAAGGGACGCCTGTGTTTGTCCTAATTATGACTGGGACAAAATTACATAATCTACACAAGTGGCCTATTTGGCTGTTTCCTACCTAAAATGATAGTACAAGGACAAAAGAGATGGCAGTGCCTTGCATCACTTCCATCACACGAGGCTGGCAACTATGTGAATAGTAGCTATAAACAATGTATGTTCCAGCCTTGGAACTCTGCTGTCTCCATTCCTAATCTGGTTTTATTCAAGCATGTGGGAAAATGATGAGCTTCAACAAAACTATTTAATTTATAACAATTCCTGTAATTTCTTAGTGTACACCTTGTAAATACTTATAGGCTGTTATGTGGATAGACTTCTGTATTTATTTAAATAATTTAAATAATTTAATTTAAATTATTTAATTTAAATTATTTAAATAATTTAATTAATTTCTTATTATATTTATTTCTAGTAAGACAGGAAAAGGAAATTGGCTCAACCCTAAAAAATGCAACAAAACCATAATTCCACTTGAAATCTGGTCATCCACTATTCCCCAGATAGGTAAGTTGTGTCAGTGAGTTGTGTCTAGTAAATGCCCAGATTTTAGTTCTTGGCTGAAATGACCTGAGTTAAAACGGAATAACAAAGACCAACATTTGCAGAAATTTGTTTCCAGCTCATCTGGTGGCCATTGCAATATGCATTTAAAGAAAACCAAACCAAACCAAAAAATAACAAAAAATATCCAGTCTTCTTTTAATCAGGAAACCTCAAAAATATGTGTTTGACATTATTTATTTTACAACCTACATCAGTCTCCTCAGTCTGTGAATCTCTTTTGTTGCTCCTCACTTAATATTCTTCAATTTGCTTATCTTTTTGATGTAGAGGTGACAAAAGTGAATGAAGTCTTCTTATCTGTATCCTAGAAGTGACTTTTACTTTTGGCTCTCTGCTTGTTTGGAGGGAACTCGGCCCTGCACCCTGCTGGATTATTCAGCAGTTTGGCAGAAAGATGACCTCTATACAACAGCACATTAGTAAGTTCTGGGAAATAGAAAAAGCTGCTCAGGCTAATAGCAAAGAACATAATCTAGTATTGATTTTTCAACACCTACATCCTTAAGGAAGGATGACTTTTGCAAGCAATCTGAGCTACCTCAGAGAGGCAGATCGGGAGAGTGGGGAACACTTGACCTGGGCCTCAGTTTTTCCTGTGACAGAAAAAAGATACCTCATTTTAATGGGAACTCATTACTTAACATCCATACAGATGAAAATCACTACAGCAGTGACAAAACATTGCTATTCTTTTCTGAAGAGCTAAATGAGAAGACCAGAAGCATTTTTAATTTTTGTAGTCAGTCCAAAAGAGCTTCACAGTGGCTCTGTTTTCTCAAATAGTCCAAATCCAGTGTTTTAATACTTGCAAACATACTTTTTTCTCCATCTTAATGTCTTTGTTGTGACCTAATAGCAAAAGACACTGAGGCAAAATTTCACAAACAAAATTGCTAATTTTATTTATATAAACATTTTTGATTTTAATTCTGAAAACAAATACAAACTTGGGAGACCTTAGAAATAACTAAAAGAAACTACTTCCAGCCACACACATGCAGTTCACCAAGAACAAATTGCTGAAAACAGTAGTGAATTATTATTTTAGTATATCCCATTGCAAAAATCCTAGCATGAACCAGATGCAGCAGCATGATATTTCAGCCCATTAGAGCTGAAACATCCCTCCTATGCCCAGTCTTGCTGAATGCTAAGTTAAAAACTTCCTGCTGCATGAACCAAATGCAGAGAAATGGCTCAGTGATGGAGCCCCTCTGATTAGTGAGGAAATCACACCATCTAGCTCTAGATCCATGAGCCATCAGTGTTCATATACTTTATTTAGTGCTCCACACCCACTGATGGAAAGCACACATATATTTATCTGCATTTTTTCTTCAAACAATAAAGAAAAGGTGCATGGAAATTCTTCATTACCAGTGCCTATTTAAATCATGTTCTTACATCCTAAACTAGCAAACCTAATCTCCTTGACAATGGCCTATGTAATACAGCAGGTCTATCAAGCAGAGGGGTCTCTTCACTTTGCTTCTTCTGCCTGGTCTCGGATAGGAAATTCAGAGATGCTCCAGGTGTGCATCACATTTGCTGAGGACAGGAGACTTTGATCACTTCGGATGCTCACTCAACACAATATGCTCTAGTTCCCCAGTTAGTATAGAACATTTGTCCCAATGCTACTGAAAAGCTACTAGATTTCATTCATGCCGCTTTATTAATAATTTTTTTTGATTCTCAACTGTGCTGCACATTATGACCAGAAATGAATACTCATAAATAACAACAAGCTACAGTAAGAGCTGTTGTAAGCACTATTTAATTTCCCCCCTGCAGTATTCCCTTAGTGAGACAGGGGGGAAGGTTTGTCTTCTTATCTCTGGGTCACACTGAAAGACATAGATTTACTTCTGTCTCTATGCTGAGTCTTTTGGAAAAACTAACAGGGATAAAGAGACCACAGGGACTGCTGAGGACCATACAACAATACAAAAACATGTACATGGAAAGCTTTCTTTGCAGTTAATCAATATCATGCAGTACTGGAAAAAGATCTACAGGGACAGAAAGCATCTTGAAATAGAAATAAAGTGTCCTTCTCAGAGCAGCCTCTCATTCAGGTAATAGAGTACACATCGACCTGCCAGTAGAAGCACATTGAAGTAAATGAAGTATGTGTTCACAGACAGCAACTAAGCAGTACCATCTAGGTTAGAAACATTCATGGCAAAACTTCTTGTGCAAAATACCGGAAGTCTTAGATATATAATGTTAAATTTTGACATCCACCAAATTATATACTGCCTTATGTTAGCATGCTTCTTTTATGATCATGCTTATTTTGATTAGTATAGACAACATCTGAAAACTGAAGACACTTAACTCAAATAGAATATGCAGCTGTTAACCTTATTTATGATTTGCTTTAGTGGATGTAATTTCTGCATTCCTGCTTGCTTGCTCTTGGTGCTTCATTCGTCTCTGATAAGCAAAAAAGCTTAACTGCATAACTTAAAAAAAAAGTATTCTGGTGCAGCTTTCTTTAAATCAGAAATACATTTTCTTTTGATTAGAAATGCTTGGTTTTAAGAGAATTTTACTTGCAAAAATAAGCTTTTTATTTAGGTTAATAGAAATATGTAAAATATTTCACTTTATGTGAAATACAGGATTTTAAAAAGGTTTAGATGTCTCAAACCAGAAAGTATTACTCATTTTCTAACAAGAATGTGGGAAAAGCTATGTATACTTGAAAGCATTTGAAAGGAAGACAAAGAATAATTCATTGTACACTAGCAATGTTCAGCCCACCATAATATTTAGGTTAACACAGCCCACTAGAGCTAGAGCTAGAGCTCTAAGCAAAAGCAGCTTCAGTTGTTGAAGCCTGATCTACAAGGCAGGGTGACAGTCCAGCTCGAATTTATTTTGTCCTCTTGGCTTCAACAGGGCTTTTTAATTAACATGATCAGATGAATTAACACACTGTCGTGTTTGGTGGTGCCTTTTACTGCATTTGTGGGGGTAAAAATAGCAGATGTCTAGGGCACTAGATAGGCAGAGCGTTTTGGAAGAAAATTGATTATTTGAGCCATTTAAGAGTCAAAATATCACAAAAAGATGTTCACAGCTATGGGACTACTGCTCTAGTTTAGAGACAGATTTAGGCTAATCAAAACGCTAAAATATGGTGATAGACAAGGAACAGAAAAGAAATTCATTCAAAGAGAATGTTTCACGCACAGGAAAAATAGAGGTGCCAGTACTATGGTGATCCAGTTAAATCCACATGAAGCAGCATTGTGTGAGCCAATTTGTCTGGTGTGCCTGGGGAATTCTGACATAAAATGAAAGAACTGCGTTGTGATGACAGCTACTAGTTAAAATCAAATTGATATACACAGGGTATTATGTTGGATGTAAGATGAATGAGTGCTCTGGTTTGGTGACACTGCACATCAAGGTTCTCACTCTGTGTGTTCCAGCCATTCATATAATGAATTAAATTCAGGTAGATGGTGAATATTGAATTTGCACTGCTCTAAAGCAGAAAATCTAATCTAATACAGCCATTCTTATATAACTGTTTTCCGTGAGTGGAATAAAGAACGTGCCTTCCCTCCTAAGTGGCAACACAGCTGAAAATGACTGTCAGCTTAACCTCATAAACAAAAGCAGTCTGTCACATCTTTTTTACTTTATTGCTGCCCAAAATAGGAAAAGCTAAAATTCTCTATATAGTTCTCATTTATTTCTCATTGGACAGGAAGTTAAGACCTATTCTCAGATTTCCTCCGGTGCATCTTTATTTATAACACAGAGATTAATTTTACAGGACATTTCCCAGTTATAGTTATTTTTCTTGCTCCTTTAATTAGGCACCTGTGGGTTGAAATGTCCTGAGCATGACATTGTGAGTAAACCAAATACCATACCCCTGAGCCTCAGTTTCTTTTTCAGTTGCTTAAGATATTTTAGAAATCAAGCTAGGTGTGCCATTTCTTGTACAGCCATGTTTTATTTAACTTTTAAAATTTACCTGATGGGAAAAGAAAAAAAAAATCAATGGCCTAATAATAGATGTTCCACATTTCATACTGTGACTCAGGACTCATTGAAAGATATTATGTATGATGAACCTTTTCAGTAGCTTTTCCTTTCACTAAAATGCGGGGAAATAATTAATGCTTTTTGTGGTTAGCATTTATTGTTTCTCATTTAGATTATCATTAGCTGCTTAGAGACCAGGCTTCACAACCATACATGCTTGCTGGAAATCTACAGCACGAGAGGTTAGAAGCTGTTCTGTTAGAAGCTGATGGAAAAGGAAGCCTGGCAGGCAATGCCTGTACCTTTCATACCCTCTACTGTCGACTCTGGGACCTGCACACAGGAGGCGATGGGAGAAAAACATGGGCTGGAGGCCCAGGGGAGCTGGGAGCTTCTGCAGGAGCTGCATTACAACAGCCTTCAGCAGGGTGCCAGGTGCTGTGCCAGGCTTTCCTGGATGTACGAGTGTAAGGGCATGGATGTGCCTTTACATTGCACCTGTGCAGCAAAACACGTCTGGGAAGTGCCCCAACGGGTCTGCTTGGAGCTGATTGTCTGCCGGAGACACCGTGCCCGAGTCAGCTCTGAGCCCAGAAACTCCGGCTCGTGTGCACTCAGGGCCCTGGCAGTGTGTGCTGAGGAAGAGGATCACGTTTGCCCCTGCTCAGCTGAGGCACTGACTGCTCAGCTTTTGGTTAAGTCTGATGGGTTCCTGGGCCGACAGGGGTGCTGGATAAATTTTATACTGCTAGCTGCAGAACAGCAAAGCTATTACCTACATTACCTGAGGACTGTGAGGGCTGAGCCCCAAATAAAGAACAGCTGAGGTTTGATTTGAATGTGGTGGATCTGAGAAGGACTTTGGGGTTTGGGTGACAAAGGTCTTCAGCCTAGGGCTACAGCAAGGACAGACAGTGCCCCACAGGTTAAGAGTGGAATTGAAGTTAGGTTTTACAGCATTAGCTATAAATATACACTGTAGATGAAGGTTTAGAACACGTATCTTTGTGGCTCAGTAAAAATGCTGTTGCTGTTTCTTGTAAGAGACCACAGCCTTTGTGCCAAGCCAGCACAATGAGCCTCAGGACCCATCAGGCTTTATCTGAACTTGTCTTGGCATGCCTAGAGGTTTGGTTTAACATGTGACAGCAATTATTTAATGACCTGGTGACTATTCCCTATTCTGCTTCTGCTTTTGTACAATTTTTGTACTATTGGATGGTTTAACAGTTCCACGTATTTTTGTAACTGACAGGCAGCAACGACCATTAGGGGTAGTATTGGGCAGAACAAACTGTCTCTGACCCTACAATAAAATGCTACGCAGAGGAGTAAAGGCATGGGATGATAGAAGAGGCCTTGAAAGCAGAGGCACAGGATGACATGGGAGGCCCCAGCACTACAAACTACTCTCAGGTGGTCAGTTACCCAAATACAGCCTTGAAAGATAAAAACAGTCTTGAGGACAACAAAGAGAACAAAGGCATAACCAACTGTCCTGGGTGGCAGTGTATTCTATTACCATCTACATGAACTGTTGACACCAGGTGGGTGGTGTTGCTTGCCTCCACCCTCCGGACTATCTTCTGTTAATGGGTTTCACCACATGACTCATAGATAACCCCTTCCGGACTCTATTCTGTTAATGGCCCATCAACGCCTTGCCACATGACTGACAAAATTACATCATCCCATTGAGAGATGCTCCGCCCAGAGGGAGGAATCCAAGCATTCCATCCTGGATATAAGCTGAGATTTCAAACACCACAGGCAGCCTTTCCACTGGATTCCCAGAGGACGAGAGCTACACAGCCACCACTGGACCTTCTGAGACCAGACTCCTCTATAGGATCACTACTCCCAACAGGACCACCTCATTCGGACTGCTACCAACACCCCGACCAACAGGATGCCAGGTTGTATTCTGACTCTGTCAGGTTTTTTTTTTTCCTACTATTGCATTTATTTTACCTTTTTCCCTCTTCCTATTAAAACTGTATTTCTGACTTGCAGTCTTTCACTGGTTTGTTTTCAAACCTTGACACCAACTTGGGTAAAACACACCAACATTGGCTTGTACGTCAGAGAAGGAGTCTGTTAACAAACACATAAGACTGACTCCAAGCAGATTATACAGTAAGAAAGAAAAAAATCCTTTAATATCAACATCATGCTCCTTCTAGTAAAGGATTCACTATACCAGCCCATTCCAGACTGCAGCTATTGAGCCTAGAACCCAGTGAAGAAGTGGAAGGTTAAAAATGACACTAGGGAGTTGGGTGTTACCAGAAAGGTCACATATCCTTTATTTTAACTATGTATAATTTGAACTATAAATCTTAGTGTTATTGTAAATGGACTAAAAATACCTCATTGATTAGCTTTCTAAGACTGATAAAACTAGCAATACATTTTTTATTTTGCATATACAGTGAACATGGTCTGAAATGAACACCTTCAGCAGGTAATAAGATTTTCAATGTAATAAAATGGCAGAAATTTACACAACCTAGTCTGTAACCTGTGTGCAAGAAATGGGTAAAAAGTTGCATTAGCAGCTAAAGGTGAATGATTAGTGAAGAATTTTACTGGATTGCACAGATTGCAGGACCAGGCTTGCTAGAACTAGATGGAATTACAGCTCAAACTAAGACTAGGTATGTTCTGACAGGATTTTTAAGGAGTTTGGGTTGGAGCTTGGAGCAGAAGAGACCACTGGGCATACTTTAAGAATTCAGACATCAGAGACATTTAGTCTAGGCTTAGGTTTACAGCTGTTGCTTGCCTATTGTTAATGGTACAGTTTGTTCAAATGACAGGAACTAGATTTTTGTCTGGGTTTTCTACAAAGACTGCCAGATCCGTTTATGGAATGAGGAATTAGACATCAGATTTTCTTTTGGGTTCAAGCCTTTGAATGCAGGTTATAGGAGGTATTGGTGTACAGTTGTAGCTACAGAAATCTGTCATGATGTTTAATTTATTCTCTTTACTAAATTCACAGCACCTCTGAAAAAGCAAACTTGCTAAAAAGCAAGCTTTTTATAATTACACACTCATTGGTTTGGTAGGACAAGATAATCAGTGGCTTCTTGGAGAAAGTTTGTCCATGGAACCATCTCTAAAACATACATTTTAATAACTTGTTTTGTCCAGTTTGTGTCATGTTTCTTTCCCCAAAACACTTATGACCCAGTGCCCCATATTCTATTCACTTATTTACACAGGCACCACTATTACACCAGCCTCATTGCTATTGCTCTCAGTTTACCTTGCTGGTGTCTTATCAACATGCAGCAAAACCATCCTGGAAGCTACCCTGAAAAAGTTCAGTTGCTAGTGAGCAAGAATGTTCATTGCTTATCCTTGTAAAAGGAAAACAATCTAGAAAGGTTTTGTGCTAGGAAAGCTAGGCTAATTTTAAGGTGGGGACTTACAGAGGAAGCTAATTTATGGCTAGATTCCCCACCAGCACAGACTGTCTATGTGTGAGGTTAAAAGAGGCCAGGAAGCTTGGTTTTGTGGTGTACATAGCAGGGACTATGTGGTTATTTCTAAACCTAAATCTGGCTGGAGTCACCTTTACTGTGTCATTGATTCCATCAGGCACACTGTGCCTTTTAATTCATCAGATATGATTACTTCTGTCATCCCAAAGTTCAAGCAGCTTCAGGAAGCTGCAATGGTTTTAAAACAAAACTTCTCAACAGATATTGCCACAGATAAATTTTATTTTCCTTGAAATAATGTAATTTACACAATAAGATGGGAAATCAGTCCTGCACCAGTAAGTAAATGTTTAAGATAAGCTTCCAGTGGCCTGTCTGGGCTAAAAATGGACATTTCAGCAGAAAGAGAACATTTTATCCTTCCCAATGGGCCATGCAATATCTGAGCTCAGATCTAAAAGGTCAGATATGCCAGAAGTCAAAGCTGGGCTGCTCTCTGCATGCTTGCTGCCGAGTCTGCCTTTTCTACCCCAAGCAGCAAGTAATGCCCTTTGGCTTCCCACCATTATAAGCTTCCAACTCCTTTATTTGGAATAGGCTTTCGAAGATCCACATGTGGCACCTGCTTCGTCCCTCCCACACCCTGCAGTTGTGGTTGCCCTCTTCCTTCCTCCTGCCAACTGACCCCATTCCCCCTTCCATCCTTCCCTACCCTCCTTCACACTCCCAGCAGCTACACTCCCCTCTCTTTACCTCAGGCTTCCTCCTCCCTCCTTTTGACATCTGCCCAAGCACAGGCCCATTTCACCACCACCACCATTTATGTTTCCTGGACCCTCATAGCTGTGCCATGTCATCTCACATCTCTCTTTCTTTTCCTCTTTCTGGAGCTTCTCCTCTGACAGGTCACAGTCCCTCCTGTCAGCTCTTGGCTTTCATGGACACTAAAATGCCTCTGTCTCAGACTCTACCTCTCCTTTACAGGGATCTCCTTCTCCAAGTCTTCCCAAATGTGTGCATCTGAGGGAACCATCAGAGCTTGCTGTCCCAGTCCCCTGCTAATCCCCACAGCCTGTTCATGGCTCAGAAACCCATGTCAGTGCCTGGTGACACTGCAGCAGGGCCTGTCTCCAGCTCCCCACATCCCTGCCCAGCCCAGTCATAGATCATCTGTAGTCCCACCTTCCACCATTTTGGCTCATCCCTGTCCTCAGATCCTGCCCTAACACATGGAAAGTCCCCAGGAAGTAGAGGGCCCTTGCCGTGCCCTGGCACACATTGGGAGCACTGCGTGGAGTGCCACCACAGCTCTTCCTGATCTCTGTGTTGTCATCAACTACTGGTCACCCAATTCATCCACAACAACTCTCCTTTTTGGTTTTTCTTTCATCTTTTTCACACTCCTCATGCTCCATCATGTTCACCTCTGTCACACTGACTTAGGCCTGAACCTGTCCACAGTGTTTCCTCTCATATTGTTGAACATCGGAGACCTGCAGGCATTTGCAGAAATGTGAAGGCAAGAGAAGGTCCTTTCTCTACTGCAGCCACTACCGGCTAAAGTAAACCCTGCATTTTTCTTATAGCAAGTGTTTCCCTGAGACTGATTGCGTATCCTGCACCTGTTCTAGAGAGGAACAGTTTAGTGGAAGTGTGTCTGTACTTAAATTCGACTGGCAGGAGTTGTGACAATAAGATCTCTTTATAAAATAAATGATATGGAAGAGATCCAGACAAGAGTCAAACTGCATGAGCTGCAGACAGCTCTGGAAGTGTATATTCCTACCTTGAAACAGACCACAGTCAGAGATAAAACCTCCTCACTGCCTCACCAAGCACTACAATCACAGCAAGTTAGGTCTGACACACAGACCTATGCACCCGGCAGGTGGTGCCAAGTGGAACAGACAGCCTGAAAGCACAGGTGGATAAATGTTCACACCAATCTCAGTGAGAGAGACGGAAGCTGTCCCGGAGGCCCTGCTCTCCACACATGCCCCCGGAGGTTTGCGTGCCCGGTTCGGGAGGGCGGGGTGCGGGGCGGCTCCGCAGCGATGCCGGGCGGGTGAAACCAGCGTCTCACCAGCACCGCAGCTTGCCCTGTCTCTGCTGCCGCTCGGTTTGCTCGCCGGGCTAAGGAAAGGCAAGGAAAACATTCCTTCGGTGGCACAGCACCGCCTCCTGGAGAAGTTTAATCAGTGCAGCTCTCAGTTTCTTATAGGAAGAGAAGGCGACCTAAGTCAATTAACTTCAGCTTAAGCTGGAGTCTCAATGAATCCTGCGTAGTCTGTGGTCTTGTCTGTGCAGGGGAATTGATTTGTATAGGTGCAAGAGTTATTCTGGTACCATAATTTAGCTATTCTGGAACAGTTATTTGAGAGTACAGGAAATCTTTCAGGAACAGCAAGAAGGTTCACATTACACTGGAACTGCAAAAGTAGCCAACATCGCTAAGTTAACAGGTCTAATTGGGTGCAATTAGTGTGTTGACAGACTGAATCAGATGGCTGAAATGCTCCCATTGTTATAAGAAAAAGCTAAGGCAATATTCAAATATTTAAAATAAATTACTTCCTATGGTATTCTGATTCTTCCTGGCATACCTTTATCTCTGCCCTACAACATTAAAATTACATGAACTCTGGCTTTCACACGGCCAACATTGTTGAACTCACTTGTAACATGCCATGACAACTTCCAGTACTCTAGACAAAACTCTAAGCACAAATAACTTAATGAATGTAGAGCTCTCTGTTCAGGTTGAGATGTACTCAAGTCCTAGCTCAATTTAAATCAGGCAACACACTGGGCCTTGGTCTCCTACTTTACTAGGCTATTGGATGCTTTAAGCATCTCTCAATGTCTCTGTTGAAGTTACTTTGTTTTTATATAAGTATGAATGGGAACCAGAAGACTGCTCTAAGGCTACTGCAAATAAAATTAAACTGTTCTTCAAAGAGGGCAGCTAAGCTGCAAATCTCCTTATTATATATACATATGGCTTTAAAAAGTGGGTTGCACAAATTCATGGAAAAAAATTGCTGATAGCTACTAAACATAAAATACCACATCCACATCACAAATCACTAGAGGCTGGGAAAGTAGATGGATTTTGGGTCTGATATTAAAAACATGTTCCAGGGCAACAGAGGTAGATACCCTGACTGACAACTAGGATACAGACTGTTTCATTCTGTCTTAACCTGTGCTAATTCTTTTCATAAATTAGAAGAGCTTCAGTGAGAAATGTTAAAGAGAAGCATCTCTACACAGGTCATGGCCTAGTGCAATGTCTGCAAAGTATTGCATATGAACCATCTCCAGGTAGCCCATGGCAAAGATTCCCAGTAGAACTCCAGCTCCCTGCCAGTCTCTGTGTTCAGTGAGCCCCCAAAAGCCAGCCTCAGACAGAGCCTGCCTGCAGGCAGTTACAGGAGCTTGGCCTCCCTGAGAGCTGGCTGGATGCAAGTCCACACCAGCACCTGCCCACAAACCTTTATCTGCCACAGTGGACTGTGTGGGGGCTCAGGGTCTGAGATTCCTCTTAGCATGAAACCTGCCAGGTGTCTGAATACCAGTTTTCTGCTTCCTAGGAGCATACCCTGGGCATCAAGCTGTGAGATATTCAGGGGGTATGTTTCCTGTTCTCTCCACTTCCTGCTTTCTCCTTTTAAAATTTTTTTAGTCTTTATTTTTAGTTGGAAGGACTGTGGTTTACATGATTTATTTATTTCAGGCAAAACTTGAATCTCAAACAAAGAGAAATGCCAGGACAGAACAACTATATCCTGTCCAGGTCTATAGCTACAATAGCTAGAAAATTATAGAGCAGCCCAGGATAATTATCATCTAACAGCTTTCAGCCAAGACAATCTATTTTTTATTTCTGTAAGCTAAAACATAAATTACCAATAGTATTTTCTGCATAGGCTGTATAAAAGCCCTGTTATTCAGCCCAAACCCACATGATTTCCTGACTGGTGCACTGAAAATAAGCTGAAAGGCAGCAAGACTATAGAAAGCCTTTCAAAAGTGTTCACATTGAATAGAGACAACCCTAGAAGCCCACTGGGAATGCCTTTTCTTTATCAACTGATGGCAGAGCCCTGTGTGTTCCTGACAGAACTCAGCTACTCTATCAATCAAAGAGACTGAAATCCAGAGCAAAGCCAATTCGGCAACTCCGACGGCTGGAGTAATTCAGCATGAACATAATTGCTTCTACTCAGGATTATAATTAGGACCCATTTGACAAATGTCACTCTGGCTGGGCCAGGGAAAATGATCAGGAGTTGTGAGATCCATACCTTCTGGGCCATGGCTCCCTGTGGGCTGAGGAGAGAGTTGCATTCCCCTTCATGATATTCTTCTTTACATTCACGGCAGAACACGGACTGGAAAACAAACCAAAGCATGCCAGTCATAAAAACACATTAGGGACATAGACAGCAGGTTACAATCATGAAGAGTCATACAACAGATGATCCCTTGCCCTTCTCTTTCCATTAAATTCCCATAATCCTCCTAATTGTGCATCTTATTATACACTCTGATCATTAACACAACAATTTTGCTGTTATTATTATACATTTCACCAATGAAGTAACGTAAATGCCATTATTAAAAATGAGATTTTGCTACATGGTTCATTTAGGGACGTAAAGTCATATTAGATACTTCTGGGTGTGCTTTTCCTGCTGTGAAATCTTTTTATAGAAGAAGAGTGATGGCTGAAAAAAGCAGTTCTGCTGTATAGTGTTTGCTAATGGAAATAGTCTATTCATAGTTCTGAATCAAATGCCTTCTCTATGGAAAACTATTGCTGACTTTGCTAGGGGATGACCACTTTATAAAAGGCCATATGAAATACCATTTTCTAGGAAATTATATCCTTGCCATAGACCTTTAAGATGGTTTTAAAAAATCCATAGAAAGAACACAATGATAGGATACTTAACACAGGGTTTAGGGATCTACCTCTAGACCTTTATTGCATTTTTAGCAATTGTTCTGGTTTCATCTTCCTTAAATAACATTGTTCTTTATAGAAGGCTTCATTGAAAAGTAATGTCTTTTGCAGATAAGTGAAACAATTGTCCCTAGTTCAGCCTGACTGCCTCTGCCACCTAAAGTGGTTCATATGTATCAGGTTTGATATCTTTTTTTAAAGTCTAAAATGAAGATATCTGTCTTGACATGTGTCAAAATCTTTGACCCATCAATGCTGCATTAAATTCTGTGTCCTTGCAGGTAAGGGGAAAAGTCAATAATGTAGAATGGATTTCTCTTATGCTGTTTTAAAGCTATGCTGCCTTGATGCAACTCCAGTCTCTGAGAGATCTCTCAACAGTAAGCCATTCTGACTGGCATTATAAGCAGCCTTGATTTTTAGATACAGAGCTGCAGTCTCATGTAATGAATAAAGGATATCGGGAGGGCATGACACTAGAACATTTGTCTGCCAGTAATTCCAGCTTTTGTATTTTCATTTTGAATTCTTTCAAGCTGTATTTTCACTTTTCTAAGAAGCACTGAAAATCATATTTTATTGTCATGCTAAAGAAACTGCACTTAATGAAAAGAAGCATTGTGCAAGTCCAAATGAATTGATCCTGTTATTCAGAAAGTCAGGGAAATTTGGAGTGGTTGAGTGGAGTGAGTGTTCTAACTTCCAGAGATATCAAACCTAATCACTTGTTTGCTTTCTTGTCACTTCTCGCCCCTATTTTGTCAATGATCTAAAATGTTTTGTTTTACTTCAAGTAACACTGATTTGTTAATTCGCTTGTGGTTGTTAGCAAACAGCTTCACAATGGAGGCTCTTTTTTGCAGGGTATGTTGTATGGGAGGCTGCACTGTTGTAATAGAGCATCATTTAAACACAACAACGATTTGCAGTGCATTAAGTGGTCAAAAGTTTTGGGCATGTTAAGCACTGCTCAAACACATACAGAGAGGTACTTTCCATCTTGATACTTAAGGTCTTAAAGATTTGTTATCCCTTAATATTTAAGGTTATGCCTGGCTTTAATTGAATTTCCTACTGTGTATTCTACTCTCTTTTCCCTTTGTGACTTTATTTCCTTATGAGCACATCTGACTGACAAAATTTGTCTGATAGGGTTTTGTATACACTTGCTTTATCACTGCCTTATCACACAATGCCTCCACAAGCACAAAGCTTGCTTTCCTTACTCCAATCTTTCTTTTCCCATGCAAGCACAATTTTAAACCTTTCATAAACATTGAAAATGGAGAAATAATGAAGAAAGAGAATAAAAACAACCAGGGCATATATTTTGGAGAAACATTCTGGCTGGCTAGTTTACGTGGCATTGGTGTTTATTATAATAATAAAATTCATACGCTCATGCAGTACTACTTAAGACCTGAAAAGCATTTTCTCATTATAGTGGCCACATTTTATATTTGCTTTTGAAATAAATTATCTTCAGTACCAATGTTACCAGTGTTTTCCCCACAGGCCTATTGGAAACATTCACGAGTGCATAACTGGGCCTTTCACTAACCATTGTATATCCTGCAAGTAAGTCTGTGAGTGAGCCTGCTACATCCTTGTAATGAAACAAAGCCTGATTTTTTTTGTGAGACAGGATACTCTTTTCACATCTTATTAGATAATGGATGAGATGTAGAATCAGTTCTGTGGCAAAGAAACACCCCGGAGGCTGATCGGTTTGTCAGAATAAATAGGCATCTCCCAACAGAAATGCATTAAGCACTCCCTTTTTATGGCAAAGCATGCATCATAAAGAAAAGGCATGTCACTTACAACAAAGAGCAGTTTGTGATAGTTTTATTCATTTTTTACTTTCAGACACGAAAAATACGATAAATTTTCTGTAACAAAATACAGTTGCAGTAAGCAACTGCAAAAATCCTGTCAGTTAACTTGTATTTTATGGACTCATTAATATTAATACAGTTACTTTGCCCTTGGAAAGGAACGGATTTGATGTTCAGTCAGGATTTAATACTTTTGCATAAATTTAATATTAGTAAGTGTTTAAAATTACTATAAGTAGTGTAATTACTAATAATAGTCACACTTTCTTTTCCTTCTTGTGCCAAAAAAAGACTGGCAGATTGCTGTGATAATATAAACAGCAGATAAACTTTCTATGTCTTTATGTATTTAGCACTTGCTGTTGTTACCCTTGAAAGATTCTTTGGTTGGAAAACAACCAACAAAAAGAATAAATCCCAAAGGTTCAAACCTACCCCTGCATTAAAAAGAGGATTAGCAGGGAAATCCCCAAAGCACTTAAGGGATTTAGGCACTGGAAATTAATATAACCTGTGTGTGGGCTATTACAGGCTTTTGAATATCTGTAAAAATGTATGAGATAGGCCCAAGCAGAAATCCTAAATCCAGTGACCTCAGAATAGGGAGTATTAAAAACCTCAACAGGGATTCAGATCCTGTTTTTAAAATCCTCCTATCGTTATGATTATTCAAACAAAAGGTAAAATCAGACCAAACTCCGGTCAGTTCTATGGAATTCAAACCCCACAGATGATGTCTGCAGTGATGTTGAATGAAAACTAGGGTGGTAAAACCAAGCTCCAGTCTCAGTTATTCCTGACTGGCCCATTTACAGTGTTTTAAGTTTGGAAGTGGGAGCAGAATGTAGCTCTTTTTTTTTTTGGATGAAAGGAAAATGAGGTTGTCACTTGCATGCTATGCTGCTTGGTTTTTTAGAAATAAGATTTTACCATTTCCTTTTTTGCAACATTTGAAAGATTTGCTTTCCCTTGGATTAAGCACCACAGCTCCCACTCTCCCTTGCCTACTGCAAATGCCTTTTCTTTGGTCTCTGATAATATCTCCCTACAGTGCTTATAAATATTACTGTTAAAATTATCTTTCTTCCAACTTCAATACAATATTCCCATTCCCTGCACAAAGCTTCAAGTTTGAGCTCCCTTCTGTTATTTTAAAGTTGTTCCTCAACTCAGATATTCTTTTTCTTTTTCACCCTTACCTCCTTCCATGTGTCTACACAGCAGAATGCAGGGAAGTTTGCAATGAGGCAGACAAGGTTTAATCTGCAGCACTGTAGGTGTACTGCTAGGGACTTCTGTGCAAGTAACAACTCAAACACACATCCAGATTTCTTACCAGCCTTCTGCAATCCATGTTGAAATCTGAACTATCATTTCTTCCCTCCTATAGTTACCCCTATTGGCTTTGCACTGAACACAGACTATGTTTCAGCCGTCAAGACAGACTATGTTTCAGCCAAGCCGTGTCTTCCAAAACATTCACATCCAGATTAAAGACATCAGGTGAGGAAAGATGCACTCATACCTCTAGTACAGTGTTTTATTGGCTCTTCAAAACAAATTTTAAAATTTGTATCTAATGTCTGTTTTGACTCTTTCTAGTTTCAGCTTCCAGCCACTGTTTTCTGGTTTGCATTCCTTTGCTAAAATAAAGAGCCTTACAGTATCCCATACTTTCTTCCTGTGAAGGTTCTTCTGCACTGCAATCAAGATACCTCTGAATCTTGTTTAACCTAAACAGAGAAACTGCTAAGCTTCTTGCTGGTTAAACCATTCATCCTCCTTCTCTCCTCCAGCCCCAAATCATATTCATTGCACTTATCTGAGAATAGTCTTGTTTTTGTCCCTAGTTATATTTGACTAATCTGTATCATTGCTGTGCTGCATCAGCAAAGTTTTTTTATATACTTCTGAATCACTGTTGAGTATTGAATCATGGCAGGTTTGCTGACAGTCCCTGTCAAATGCTGCTACCAATACCCTGCTATGCATAGATTCTTCACAGAAAATAGTGCTTTCTGTGACCTGCCAGTTCCTAACCCTCATGACCAAAGCACAATGAGGCATCCAAACCACATCATCTGGCAGTGATGACACGATGCTGCTGCTTAGACCCCAACCACATCAGCTGGAACCCAGCCCACTAAAGCCTTTTATTGATATAATATGGTGATGAATTCCTTATCATGATATTCTGTAGTTTGAAGTCTTACAAAAAGACTTGAAGAAATTGATTATGTGCAATTACTTTTTCTTATCAAAATTGTAATCTCATCATAGAATGAAATCAGTTTCTTCTGTTATGACCTGTTGTCACTGAGAACATATTGACTTGTAAAATCTTATAAAAATCACTTTTTCTTCTGCCTTTTTCTCTTTTGATCATCCCTCATTTGGTGGTGGATGTCTGGACCCTCCACTACTGATAAGAATTGTGAAAATTAAAAGCTACTGAATGCAGGCAGGATCAACATCTTCATCAGTACTGGAGCAAAACTAGTAAGCAAGAAATGCAAAGGTTCCTCAAAACCATAACTGTATGAACAAATAAAACCAACACAGATCTCCTCACCTTTCATTTCAAATGCAGTGCATACAAGTTTTACTTTCCTTCTCAGAAAAACAAGTACTTCAAGAAATCAACCTGCAGTGCATCTACTCACTCTTTCTTCTAAAATCAAGCTCAAAACCAAGCCAAAAGAGTGCTATATTATAATTCATGCTGAGGCTGAAATAAACCACAGATGACAAGTGATAATTCTATTATTTATCGAGCTGCCAGAAAATGCTCTTTAAGTGCTCTTGTAATGTGGGAAGCCTATAGTATAGTCTAAAGAGAATCCCAGAGAAGCCATATATAATCTAAGACACATATGGAACTAAATAGACATTTTTATGTCTTCAAAACCAGTTTGGTTACATATTACACATCAAAGCAAAATAAGTAACAGTCTAAGATACTTGCACAGCTTTGATCACCACAGCATCAGAACATCTTGGAACTGTAAGAAAATCTCTTTCATTGTACGCCAGTGAAGCAGCAGAGGACTCATTACTGTTTAAGTGACCGAAGCCTAATTTGTAGAAAATCTGGGCCACAGATCTTTAAAATTTGAGGATATTAATTCAGTTGATATGTGTACCTAAATGTCACTTAGGATCCACACTAAAGGTACTTGTCCAAGATTACATAGCAGCACGTAAAAGAGAAGATTTCCAGTTTTTAGACATTTTGACTCCCCCACTAGTCATCTCAGATAATTCCTCAAAAGAACCCCACCCTGGTTTCATAAGGTAAAAGCTTCACCTAATAGAGGTAATCAGTGAAGTATTTCCATGCTTTCCCCCCCCTCTCTTTTGTAAATGGAAATATATCTGAGGAGTGAAAGTAAGTAGTCACTAATCACACGGAATATCCTATGAGTTCCAACCATCAACTATTTATATTTTATAGAGAAAATGTATAGTTGTTTGTTCTTTATCAGACTAACAGGATTTTTTTTTACTAGACTTTTTTAACCGGAAGAGTGTTTTATTGAACACTAGTACAAACAAAACACTGGATAGGTAAAAAAATTAATCATCTTCACTGGACGACATCAACATCTAGTCAAAAAACTTCCTTGAAAATGTAAAATATTTTAAGGCACCAAGTTTCAATCCTAAATAAACTTTTGTAGTCAAACTATAGGCTGCTGACTGGAGCAAACATTTATACTGAAAATATGAACATGCCTTATGGGAGACCAAAGCAATCAGAAAGTGACAAATAGATTGACCCAAGTCATCTCTCCATAGTGTTTCCATTTAGAAAAATATGGCTTCCAAATGCACTTTCCAAAGTTCAAATTATGTTATAGCGACCAAGGAGTACATACAGAATTTTTTATTTTTCTTCTAGAAAAGCCCCCAAACCCCAGATTTTACAGGAAAAGATTTTACCATATCATATTTCTTTTGAGTAAAACAGGACTTGGATCTTGGTGTGACTTCAGACCTCCATAAACACAGACTAATTATTTTTTTACTTTGAAACTATGAACTTTGTTATATATTTCCACCTAAAGTCAATTAAAATCATCCCCTACACTCCACAAAGTTCATGGTCCTTGTGCTGCTGCTGGGAGCCAGACATCTCAGGTATTGGATTGACTTTGCCTCTGGCACTTTGTTATATCCAGAACCAAGTGTGAGGCCATCATCCACACACCCTGTCTTTTGGTATTTCTTGTCCTTACAGCAGGAAACTTTAAAAGCAGAATGTTTACCATCTGGAGTAGCTATGTTTACTCAGAATTTGTGGCTTTGCCAATTGTCAGTTACAGAAAAAACCGCAAATACTACAATGAAGATAAATGCCACAGTAGAAAAAGCATTCATTTCTAATGACACCAGTTTTATCAGATATAAGGCAATTGCAAAGCATAGTAGTACTTGCAGAGCAATTTTAGTCTTTTTCCTTATAATAAAGTACACACATTTACTATGCATATTTCAGCTGAAATAAAACTTTTGTGAGAAGCATGACAATCTGTCAAAACATGGTTTCAAAAATACAGCTGCATTCTCTGTGCAGCTTTTGCAATCTAAGGGCAATTTGCCATCAATACTATAAGAGGCAATTTTCTATAAACATAAAAAGCTTTAAGCATAGGACTGCATAAAGATTTCAATGTTTTCCTTTTGAATCTGAAAGTGAAAGTCTCCTTCCTGACTTCTGCAAAACAGCCATGGGCTCATTCCCTAAGATCTAGACGATAGCATTTACATCTGAAGCCTCTTGAATGAGTGATGGTGAGTTTTTGTCTACAGCCAAACATACTGTCCTGGAGCTTGCCTTACATCAGGCAGCATTAGCCTAAAAGTTGGGCTGGTTACACTGACAGCATAAGCTCAAAAACCTGTCCCACACCCCCCAAACCTAACTTGCTGATTTATGTGGAGTGGCAATCTTATTTCTGCTTCGTAGCCCCCTTCTTTGTTGGCTTGTAGTCCAAGTGCTGCAAGGGATAGAAGAGAAGAAAGAAGCAGGGTGGAACCCAGGTGCTTCTCTCAGAAGTGACTTCAGTCCCCTGTGGGAGAAGAGAGAACACTCTTTCCAGATTCCTCTACCCATACCTACACATGAGGGTATCACACAACCTTGGTCTTAGTGTGTTGGCTGGGATGTGAGACTTATTAGCCCAACCCAGAAAATAAGAAGGAAAAGCCTATAAAGCAGAGTTAGTAACAAGATTATGTGGTATACTGGAAGTATGAAAACCTGATGTTGGTTGTGCTATTATGTGCACATAAGAGAGTCATGTCTTGTTGTCACTAAGGGGATCCTACCTGATAGCTGACTACCCAAGCAAATATGAGTTCAAACACTGAAAATTTTCAAAGCAGACCATGGCTTTGGTTGTTGAAACAGGCATAGATGGCCCTGGCACAGTTGCATACCTCTAACTGGAAGCAGAACAATATTGTGCCCTGAAGCACTGGGAAGGGATGCCTAGTTAGATGCCAACCACACAACCTCTGGAAAAGGAAGCCAAACAAGCTTAAACAAAGTAAGCAGCTGCCTACAGCAGCAGGCTGTTAAACCCTCCAAGACATTCGTGTCCCTGTTACTTACCTGTGCCAGAGCTGTGGACAGCAAGCAGAGAGAGCAAGGCTTCTAGCTTGTCATGCTACAGGGACTCTGACAAGACCTTAGATGTTAAACATTACTACTTTGAGGAGCTCTTGCTAGCCCCAGAAACAGCTGCTGCCACGGACTCTGACCCCTCCTTCAGGACCAGCTGTCACAGCTACTCATCTTCCTGTGCTCTTAATTCCTTTGTACCTGCTTCTCCTCTCTGCCTTCTCGTTTCTGTGCAGCAGTAGCCTAGACCCTTTCCTTCTTCAAGTGGCAGAACTGAATTTTACCTGCAGGTTGCACTGTGGAGAAGCTTTGGGGTAGCCCTGCTGGAAGTCTTATGGCCATACCAGTAATCTGTAGCTAATGCAGCTGGAGCGTTTTTGGGACCTGGACTACTCTCTCTGCACGGTGCTGTATTATGCTGGGTAGAGGTTTCAGCACAACTTGGGGATGCAGAACTGCAGAGATCCCTTACTTCCCTCTGCAGTACAGACATGACAAAGAAATTTAATTAAGTATTAGGTTCTTGCTGGCCCCACTGGAGAGAAAAAACAATTGTGTATTGACTTAAATCTGTTCTCATTTAAGCAACTTTAGTAAGTAGTACAGACACCTAATCACATCTATCTAGTGTATAATGTTTAGCAATTTCATGCCTGGATGACTAATAAAATGCAAAGTGGATGCAGGTTAATTTAAGATTTCTACAAATGATTTCCATAATAAATTACAAAGTATTTATATGAGGAAACATTAAAAAAACCACAATATCATTCCCACCTTATAATTTAATGGAATGTATTAGAAACTACATGCAAGGGATAAGGCTATTAATTTGTCAGAAAGAGAGACAATTTTAAAGCAGTTGAAGATGTAAAATGTATTAAATGGGATTTTAAAAAGACTTTTTGTAATCTTGTGCCCATAATTCTCTGTTTTGAGCATGTCATAAAGGAATGTAGCATCCCACATACAACAGATGAAAAGGAAAACTAAAAGAAAAGTAGGAACAAACCCCTAAATATGTAATATATAGGCATGTATACAGAAAAATAGAAACTATGTGTCTCTCCCACTTATGGTGGTAGAAATCCTCTGTCACTCCAGTGGAACAATACAGTATTTACCCCAGAGCAGATAAAGTCAGAACTTGAGTTACATTGTAAAGAAAATAAAGCTAGAGTGTATGTTGTCATCACTCAAATGGATACAAAGAGGTAGTGGCATTTTACATGGAAGTAAACATTATTTTTAGGAACTAGGATGCAAAGAGGGAAAATTATAGTTTTCTTGAGATGCCTGTAGAAAGTATGAGACAATGCATTTTATAACAAGGATAAGACAGTGGCTATTTATTCCTGCAGAACATACAACACTACAACTAAGATGTAAAAACTTGGTCTTTTTTTTCAACAAAGTGGTTGAAAGCTACATTAAAATACCACTTCTCCCAGGTTTGAAAAAGATATTTTGTTGCTGAATGCATATACCAGTTCATAAGGAATGTCATGAGGAATGAATTTTACTGCCTGTGGCTTTAGCTCCTGCTTTACCAGCTTTGGAGTTCTATTAATATGCCCTTAAAAAGTACAACAAACCTATTTCCATATGATAATACTGCTGCTCTGCATGCATGCCCTGGGCATTTGAGCATCTAGCTGCACATTTATATGTGCAAACAGACCTGGAAATCTGACGGGTTCATTAATGTGGTTCTTGAAACGAACTAATGAACATGCAGGCTGGGAAGCCGATGAGAGCTGAGCAATTACCCCGTGCTTAATTCACACTGAATTGCAATAGAAATCAGGACACTCCTTTACTTGAATGGGTTTTTTTCAATATCCTTGACAGAATGAAGGCAGCCCACATACAAACTTTGATTCTGTGCCATTCAGACTGTGTTCTTGTAACAATGTGCAAGATACACATATTTTGTTCACCTCCCAGTTGCCGGAATTCATCTACATTAAAAAAAGCCCAACCAGCAATATTGAAAACTTCCCGAAGATGGCAGCAGTGACACAGGAATCGACACAAGCTGGCTTTGCTAAGCTTTTGCAGTTGAAAAAGATTCTTAAAAAATCATAGTCAACAGCTATGATCCAGTCCGAGGTTACTAACAGCTGATACATGCAAAACCAGTCCTGACAAGACAGTCTCATAAAGAAGAAATGGTATTCAGATGCACTGAGACACGTGAAAAGGAGCAAGGGGTACTCCTTGTTTCAAGGGCATTGCGTCTTCTCTTGAATCTGGTAACAGTTGAAGCCCTGTGAAAAGAACATCCTTCTGAATATGACCATCTAGCAAATAAAATAGCATAAATAATGTATCTGGGATTACTGTGCTGCTCTTTTAAGTGTTATATTGGGTTCATGCTATCTCCTATTTGTAGCACTTGCTTTTTAGAACTGTAAGCACACATGTAGTTATGTACTAGGGAGAGCATAAAATAATGAACAGATTTGTGTGTCTCTCTGTTCTCAGGAAATGCCTAGCTTCTGCACAAGGATCCAGTGAGCGTATGGTCCCTCTCAGTGACCAGATTAGGGCATTTCTCTCAGAGATATTTTTTTGTTTGTTTGTTTTGGGGTTTAGGTTTTGTTTTGTTGTTTTTTTTTTTTTTTTTTTNTTTTTTTTTTTTTGAGGGGGGAGGGGAAAGAATGATCTCAAGTCTTTATTATGTTTCTAATTTATGTTTGTCATATGAAGAAGTGAACCCTTTAAAATTAGGGCATAACTAATCTACAACCATCAAATCCAATCCACGTTCTCTCCAAAGACCAGCACCACTCAGTTCAACAGCTGCTTGTTTCAAATTCTGAGTGTGAATAGTACTTTACTGGAAATAACAAAAAAACCCACAAAACCAAACCAACCTAAAAAAAAATCCCTGCATTAGAGGATTTTAATTAGAGGTGTCTCTAAGTCTGAATATTGACACTGAACAACACCGAGAAACTTTGGACAAATTTCAAAGACAGATGAAGACTTGGTGTTAAGCCTCAGTCTAAAATTGGATGTAGGGAGACCTTGGAACTCCACCAACTCCAAGCTCTGAAGGATGGATTTAGAGCAAGGATTTACAATTCCAAGTAATCTGAAAGGGGAACAAACTAAAGTAAAAATTATTTAGAAGTGAGAAAGAAATGGCAAGTATTTTTTTAAACTGCCATATTTGGTTCTTCTGAATGGAGCATCATCTTTGCAAATTGTTGCATAAACACTGCTGTAGAAGCATTGGAATAATGAGGCCTAATCAAAAAATAATGATGGACGGATTTATGCCAGGAATATCATGTCATAATGCAGAGCTCCCATTAAGGATACCTCAATTTCTGTACCTACTTTTTTGCCCCTCTGGTGCAAAGACAAGCTGTGTGATTTCAAGAACTTTTCTTTCGAAACAGGAATGTTTTTTTAAACTTAGAGAATCTGTGCTAATTGTATTCACAGTGTATATACCAAGTCAATAATGTGACTTCTTGTCTGACCTTTCAAACTAATTCTTTTCTGGTTTGTTGATCCTAGACATTTCTGTAAAGAAGTTATACAAACTACCAAAAAAGGATCCCTGAAATGTGAGCTACCTGGTTTACAGGAAATACAATTTGGCACTTGTCTCAGCACCATTTTGAAGAACCACATAATAAACCTTTTATTGCAAAAGAAACTCCATTCAGATTCTGAATACATATACATGTGTATAAAACCAGCAAATGTTGTCCTGTATCAGCATATACTGACAGGTATCAAGATCCCTGTCTACAAAAAATACGCTCCATAAATATTTAATGTTTATCAAGATAATTTTACCACTCAGCAATTTTCTTACTTGTCTTTGGATTTCTGACGTCTACAAATCCCCCAAGAAACACTACATTTCTCTACTTGCCTGGGAGGCAACACAGCAAGGCACAAGCAATCTAGAAGATTTCTGGGATCCATTGATGACAATTCCTTGACACAAAGGATGGAGGAGCCAACAAGGGGACATGGTCTGCTGCACTTCCATCAAGGCAGAACTAGTTGATATGTGAAGACTGGAGGCAGCCTAGGCTCCAGCAACCCTGAATTGATGGAGTTCAGGATCATGAGAGGAGGGAACAAGGTAAAAAGCAGGACCATAAATCTGGACTTCAGGAGAACCTACTTCGGCCTATTCAGGGCCAAAGAGTGCCATGCTAGCCAGCCCTGGAGAAAACAAGGGTCATGGACAGTGGCTGATGTTCAAGGATCACCTCCTCCAGCTCAACAAAGGCCCATCCTAACCTTCAGGGAGCCAATGAAAAATAGTAGGAGACCCGCAAGGAAGACCAAGGAAAGTATGAGTCTGCTGATGAATTAGGCAGGGAATTTGGTGACAAAGTACATGGAAAAAGCTAGTGCAGTCCTAGGACCCACAATCAGCATAAATTTCACTGCTACTAAACATATGATATGCAATTACACTATGGATGGCACAACAAGTAACATGAAACAAAAGTTCAGATGTTCACCCCTTCCCCAGCACAGTCAGAAAAGCAGATGCAATCCTTAAATCCCAAGGAAATGTGTATCTGCACGTGCATGAGTACAGAAGGATGACTCCAAGCTGGAACTTCAGAATAACATGGGAGTATACCAGACCTCTGAATAAAAACAGTTTATAATTGACCAAAAAAATATTAATGAAACAGTCTTTGTTCAAAAGATCCACTGCAAGAAGACAAATCCAACACAGTGCATCCAAATACCAGTGCTAGCTGAAACAAAGTTTGCCTGAAATGTAGGAAAGCATGATCCAGTCCCTTCAAGCACCTCTAGGACATCCCTGTGCCTACCATCAGGTCTTGTTCTCAGAACTCTGAACTGGTACATTTTTTTTAGTTTCTGGAATTAATGACCGCAATACAAATTACCTAGGTCTTCAGAATAAGCACGCATGGCTGAAGAATTCCTCATTCATGTGCTGCTTCTAAGAAACCAATGTGATAGGGGTTATTGTTTGTTTTTAATAAGAAAGGGAGTTTATGAATTCATCTCATGTGATAATTAGATTGTGGTCTGATGATCTGATTGTATGTGAAATTTCTTGCTATCATGGCCAGTGCCTGGGTTTATGCAAATGGGCATGACTGAATTTTCTCCAGTGGAGCTACATTAATTTACAGCTGCTGAGGATCAGAGCTTACCTGCCTGTTTCTGACATCTAGGATATGAATTCATATGGCTATATGGCATCAAGATTCACTAGTCAAGCACAGCACATACCTAAATACTTCTCATTTGAGATATTCTGCTGCAGTAATGCACCTCCTCCTGGGCTCCCCCCACCCCCCCACTCTTCTTATTCATTCCATCTAAATTCACTTTTTCCTTCCATTCTCTGGCTACATTTACATCTTGACTCTCTTGGTTGCATTCCTGAAACAAAATTCAAGCTATTCACTATCTTTCTTTTTTATTTTTTTCCCATGCCTTTAAAAACCTTTTGTCTTAAAGCTATTGAAATTCCTCTCCTTTTTGTTTTTTGTCCCTCTCTGCCAGTACATTCATTTTCCTTTTGTTAATAGCTGGAAGCCTTACTCTTCTCACATTGTTCCTGAAGATAGAAAGAACCTCTTAATTGCTGTTAGAACTTTATAAAAGCAATAATACAACTATAACAATGCTAACAATACCACTATCCCAACAACAAAGAACAATACTAATGTCAAACACAAGGTGCATCTTCCCTTCCTTTCATCCCCTTCCCTACCCTCAAAAGATTCGGAAGTGGCCACACCTGGAAGCCTTCCAGCCATGAAGGCACATGACTTCAGTGTATTCTTGTGATAGGAACAAATGAGTTTGGAGACACTCACCCTTTCTATCTCCTGGGGTATATGCTTCAGGCATTCTATGCAAATGAGCCAATGGTAATTAGGGTAGCATGAGCCAAATTCTGTATTCAGGACCCACACAGAAAGCAGATAATTAATCAAGGGGGGACAAAAATGAAGAAACTTTACCTTTTTTTTAATATATTATTCCGATATGACTGATCCTGAGGAAATTATTAATGTGTGTCTAATCCCCACTACTTAAGCATATATGTGATTCTATTCTGTTGCTAATCATGGTATTTTGCTTTTTTTGGGGGGGTTTCTTTTTGCACAAATCAAAGGAGAAAGAAACACACCCATGGGTCACTCATAAATAGAAATGTATCATTATCCTTGAAATAATTATAATCTGGTGGGAAGGTGTTGTAATTTTTTATCTTTTCCCCTCAAAAATGAAATTCTTTTGCTTTTGGGAATTTAATGCAAAGAAAAGAGAAAATAGCCACAGTTCATGTATGACACCACTGTATTTTAATTCTTTGGCTTCAAAGGTAACCTACCAACTCACACAGAAAACAAAGAAAGGTTACTTTTGTAAACTGTCTTAAAAGCACTCAACAATAATGACCCCAAATCACTACAGCTCTCAGTTGTCTTACTGCAGTATTTGGGGGCTATTACTGTAGCTTGTTGATAAATAAGGATCAATAAGAAAACCTTGTTTGGAGTCTTCTGATGTCTTACCTTTACGTAGTATGTTTACTTCGACTGTGTGCCACAACTGTCTGCCACAAACTCTTTCTGATTTCAATCTCATTTTTGGATACATAGGAGATTGGAATTTTTCTATAAGCAGCAAAGCAAAGAGAGGCAAAGCATGCCTGCTTGTACTGAAGTGGCAAAATCACATTTCTCAAAGAGAGATGGACTTTAATTTGCTTCTGTAAGTTGTGATATCTGTTATTTTCCCGCTGGAGAATCAAGTGTGCATCATTTTTCTCAGCTGCTTTATGAGAAAATTGTAGTTCATGAAAACCTGGTAAGTATTAATGGGAAAAGGATGCAATTTGACTTACAGTTCAAGTTATCTCTATTTTCCATTAACAGAGAGTGCTATGTTTTTAAATTAAAAAGGGTCCAAAGCTACAAAACTCAAGGTTTGTATCAACATTTCATTTGGTCTCATGTTCGAGGAACAAGTTGGAAATAATTCCCACATTTAAGTTCAGGTCATTTTATACAGCCTCTGCTTGTGGCCTCTAGCTCTTGAGGAGTCAGTGTCCACTTTCAGGAGTTTGTTAAATGCTCATCACTTGTTAAGATAAGATACAAAAGTCAGAATTAACAACTGTTTGCTCTCGCTTGTCCACCACTGGATGCTTGAACTATCTACCTGTCTGCTCAGTATACACACACACATCCCCCAGCAGAATTACACAGCAGCACCTGTTCTTGATGAGACACATACAAGCTTCCAAAGAGAAACAACTTCACAAGATGCAAACCCATGATTTTCTGTATTTATAGTATGTATATACCACCAAAATTGTTAATATGACAATAGATTTAAAAAAAAGCAATTCCCCTTGAGTCAAGGAATAATGCACCCATTTGCTATTTTTTGAAAAGCCTTCCTCAAAAAAAAAAAGAAATTTCTCTGATTTTTGACAGATGCCACTGCTGCTGTGGGATCCAATTAGATGTTTTGTCTTGCATAATGACTGCTAAAGATATATACACATAGCATTACACAAGGAATTAAGATGTATAATTGCATAATGGCTGCTAGGGATGCACACTCATGGCATTACACAAGGAATAAGGATGTATAATTCTTAATGAGACTGATGTCTAATGCCTGAGAGTAGCAGGCTAGACGTTAGGTCTCCATTAAGAACAGGCTTAATTTAAAGCATTTGAATAGTCTCACTCAAATCGATCTCAAGTATAAGCGGATGTTTAAGAAAATTTTTTCACTAGGACTTTACTCGTAATGCACAGCAAATTTATTTCATTCAGGTTTTCTAAGAGCTTGTATTAGAAATATATAATGCCAAGCAAGTAAAATACATGATTACCTATATGAAGCCTTCCCAATATGTCATTTTTTACACCTGACAATTGACGAGTCAACAAGTTTACAGCAAGTAAATCTTGTTTTGTTAATGCCTTCTCTACTGAATTTATTTCTTAAACAAGAAAATAATTCGACATACTGGCAGTGTTCTTGGTGTTCCTGTCGGGCCATCTCAGCCCACTATCAGCTCTGCACTCAAGATGTGTCCACACCTGTACAGGTTTTCAAAGGAAACTGGTGTTACGCCTGTCCCTTTCTTGACTGGTCTGGGTGCCTCCCCATTATACACATCCGATATACGATGGGTGCACATCTCAGCACTGACCTGGGGACAATGGCAGAGCTATAAACATACACAAGTAGCACTTCTGTTAAGACCCTGACAGTATCTTTGTCCATCAGCCACAGAAACTGTAAGGCTTACTGGGATGTGTGGTACTCTGAGATAAAACATGCCTTGTGGGCGTTGAGGCAGAGGCGAATGCTTTTAGTGACCTGCCAGTGTTATCTTGCAGCAACATACACACCTTGGAATATCCTATGAAATTATAAAATAGCCCCAAACTCACAGAAAATTATTATTTTTAAAAAAAATTAACAACTAAACAAAAGAAATGAGGTGTGTAATAATTAAATGGCCAGTAAGGAGCAAATAGCTCATGAAATGTTGCATTTTTGGACTGCTGAGGAGAACAATAGACAGGGACACAGGTGAATGAGATAAAATGTCACATACATTCTTCATTCTATTCAAGCATAGCAATTTCCCCAAAAGGTCCTTCATTAAAACAAGAATGAAATAATGGAAGAGATAATTTGGAAAGATTTTTTTTTCGTGCACCTTAATATTTCTCAAGACACACTTCTATTTATAATTCTGATTAGCATTTGAAGTGCCATAGTTACTCTACTAGATAATACCACAGCCCTGTATAGAAACAAATTTCATAACCTGCAATTTAATTCATATATATATATATATGTAACTAGAATAATTAAATGTTTCCAATTAAACAAAATTTAGTGGGTTCAAGCTTTCTAGAAAATATGGAACCTTTTTCCAAAGGAGTCTTACAAATTGATAATCATCACCGTTTATCAAACAACAGTAAGTAATGTATCAATTTTCTTGGAAATCTTGCAACCCTACATGATGTTTTAGCAAAAAATCAGGGACTACTCTGGATTTATAGTGTTTTGTGTTAAGGGAAAAAAAAAAAAAGCAAGTTCAGGTATACAGCATTAAATACTAAGAGATACTTAACCAGCAAATTCCAGTTCCCTCTTGCAGAAACCTTCCAATAATGCCATTAACAAAGTTTCTGAATTATACTCTTTGAAAACAGAAAATGCTTCCTAATTTTGTTGGACAACCAATTACAGATAAGAGAGATGGGAAACTTGTCCAGACTATTGCAAGGAACAACCAATACTTGTCCTCTTTGTCCTGTGAGTACATATTGGTTTTGTCTGGCATAAGAGTCCAAACATTGATTGCAAATCAACTTTTAAAAATATCTCAGCAGATTACTTGTCTTAGTGTCCTTTTGAAGCGGTGAGTTCCACAGTAGTGAAGTGCTTCATAATTAAGAGTGAATTTCTGTTGTGGCTTTTTTTTTTCTTCCTGTGAGTAATGGTCATATAAAATCCATATACAGGACTGAAATATAGCTTTGATACAAAAGCAGATGAGTGAACGAATACCTCAACATTCAAGCAGCATAACATCAAGACTGTACATGGTAAGAATTTTTTGAGATCTTATTTTAGCTGTAAAGATACTTTATAATTCCGTTATTATTTTCTACTGTATTCAGTACAAAATAACTCCAGTTATTTCACGTGATATTACTTATGTCATAAACATGACATAAATAAATATGACATATACTGAGATGTAGTATCCTGTTCAAGGGCAAGACCTCTGGAGACAGTTAATATCTTTTGCTGGACCAGTTGGTACAGCTAGAATTTTGAGCAGGGCTGTTCGAAGTATACTGGCTTCTTCAGTTTGATCCAAACCCAAAAACTCTATTTTAAGAGTTCCCTAGAATAAAAGAAATTAAGGAAGCTTTTTTATGAGCATTAGCAATTAAGAAGATAGTTTTGCAGACATTTGTATAATGAGTTCGAGAGATGATATGGATTTTCTGATGTTTAACCAGGATTGAGGTTATAATGCGGCTCAGGACATTTGAAAGTTCTCTTTTTCTCTTCTATCCCACTACCTATTAATGAAATTTGTGGAAATATATCTGACAAAATACAGTTAAAATTGGCCCCATAGGTTACCAAGATCCTAAGGGGGTGTGAAAGATCAGCAAAGACAGAGAAGCAATGCTGTTCCATGAGACTTATTTCCATACAAAAACAGGAGAAAAAAAGGGAGCTCATCTCACACTCTGACAGGCAAGGTCTGCTGATAAAGAGGGAACAGGAACATGGAGCAGATACATAGTGATGAAAACAGGGTAAGGACTTACAGAGTAGAGAACAGAGTGACATGTCCCATTGTTAAATCTGCTCCTCTTTGTGCTCTATATATCATTTTCTTTCGTGCTCCTGTAAGTCTCTATCCTTTTTTCTGCTGTGTGTTCTGAAAGGAAGAGAGATATCTTTTAAAGGCCCTCAATAGGTTTTTGGTAACCTATTTTATGTGATCATTAGCCTTCATTATGTTTCCATCATCTGATTTTCACATTACTTAGCTTCATTTTTTGCTCTCTCTGACTGTGAAAAAAGAAATGCAGCTATATCCAGGTTAGCTTTTTGTATGCTAAACCCAAGCACTTTCAATAGATTACTCTAAAGATGCTCTTTTCTTTTCTTTTTTTTATTTTTTTTTTTTTTTTCCCATGGGAAGAAAACTTCCTATTTTCCAACATTTCAGTGCTTACCTATTTGAAACTTTTCATCATTTTGGTTGTTCTGCTTTGATCCTTTGTTTCAAGAGCAATTACACCCGGAGGCGCAGGACACAATAGGAGTTATAGCATTTTTGATGCAATGTAAGTGGTGTCTTATGTAACAAGACCATCCCCTGCCAGGCTTTGCTTCACTTTGTTTACCCCAGTAATACAATCCAGCATCTGATTTGCTTTCAGCACTGCAGCTGTGTTTTAGTCCAAAGGCTTTAGGGACTTTTCTATAAACAACTCCCAAATCTCTCTCATATCAAATAATCCCCATTTTGTTCTGGGAAGGATTTTTTTTTTCTGCGAGTGCTGATTAACAAGGTAGCTGAGTAGAAGTTGTTTCCTTTCAACCTTCCTACCAATTCATTCATGATAAGACCCCAAAACAGTGCTTGCAACACTACTGCTATTTCCAAGAGACAGAATTTTGATGTCATAAACAAACGTGAGCTCATGGGCAGAACCTATCAAGAAAAAGCCAGAAGAAAGTTAAATATAGACTCATTCTCATGCCATTATAATCTAGTGGTAATTCATGAATCATCTAGGTCTATTTAATACTATGACAGTTCATAACTTAGGCTGATCCTTCCCCAGCAATGACAAAACAATAACATTTTAAAGGTATTTGTTTTATGGTTTCTTGATTAATGAGGCTTTGAGCTGATTCACTACTACACTCACTGCTGCAGAGGGTATTGGCAAGTACACATGATGCAAGGGCAAACAGACTGACACATCAAACATAACCCATTTACCACGCATGTGAAAGGCATAGAACATAAATATCTAAGGACAGAGCTTTAGAATGATTTCTGTATTACCTGCACAACAGAGGGTACAAACATGTACTTTGTAGTTGGCTCTGTAGTCACAGCAATGTCATGCTTTTGTTAAGAAAGTTCAGAATGGACAAGAGGAAAGCTACATTTTGCCTTGCCATGGCTGCTGCCCTCTGGGTTCTGTGCTGTGCTCCCAGGGGAGCAGGAACTTGCTTGCTCCCCCAGTGCACAGGGATGGGGGGCAAACTCTGGGAGTGTGGAGTGGAACAGGGAGTGAGACCTGGCAGCTAGGACATGAATATAGGCTGGGAATCTCCCAGGAGGCAGTGGGGACTTGTATGAAGAAGGGAGCAAACCCACAACTAAGTCCTCACAGCTGGTGAGTTCTTAAAGATCTGGAGGGCTCTCTGGAAGTTTGTTGCAGCCTAAAAAGCCACTAACACTTGATGGGCTGGAAAGCAAAATGGAAGTAATGGCACACTTGTAATGACATGCTGAAAGATGTATCTTTCCCCAGATATATTCACTTAATGTCTTGGCCACTGACTTTTGTTACATTTAAAATGATTGCATCATTCTAGTTCAGTATATGGGATATAAATATGCATATATAGTTCTGAGTTGTGTGTATACATACATATAAAAAAAGTATATGTAGTATCTGGTTTGGTATGTTTTTCATAAAATCTCTCCAAAAGCGGAAAGATTTTCCTGGTTTTTTTCCAGCATTCTTTTCTTTTTAAGAAAAAGTGGGCCATTTCAGCTTTATAGCTTCTGGGTAGTTGGAGGTTCAGCTGTGATATACAGTAAGAATTCATTACTGTCCAGTTAGGGTAAATACCTGTTGGGTTCAAAAGATAAGTCAATTAGGACTCATTCCTGTAATTACTATTTTATAAGGATTAATCTTCACTGTGTTTGTCTTTCAGTCTCTTTATGTGAATCATGTCTATGTATATAAATGAACTATATTGAAATGAAACCTAATCACTGGGGAGAGGTTTTCATATCTTCTGAACAACATGAAGCCACTTATTAAAACTGACTTAACCTCTAGGATTATGCAATCCCTTTTGATGTGTATTTGGAAAGGCGTTTGTGAAGAGAATCCTGTGGCTTAAGGTAGAGCAGACACAGCTGAGATTCACCTGCAAAAAACTGAGAGTGAGATGCCATGCAGCAGGTCTCACCCAGGGTCCAAAGCACGTCTAGTTCTGTCTCCCACATAAGCTTCCCCATTTCAGTGATACATGTCTTCAGAGATCCAAAGAGTTACTGATGAGAGAGAAGTATGAGAGGAAGTCTGGGCAAAAGAAAGGTTTCAGCCTCCTGACTGTGCAGACATCCTCAGCCCAACATTTATCAGTCTTTCAGAAGTGTAGCTGGGTTCCCAGTAAAGGACTGTAAAAAGGGAGTACCTTCAAATGCTTTTCTAGTCTGCTTTTTCTATACAAAGGAACAGTGTTGGTGTGTACTCCAGGCTAGATCCAATAAAGGACATGGGTGCACAGAAGTTAAATACTGCAGTATTTAATGTCCTAGAATGAAATACAGACACTTGCACAGGTACAGCAATCTGACTTAGGTGTTTAAGAGCAGCACAGAGAGGCCTACACAGAAGCAAATAGGTGGTATTTTGCAGGCAGACACAACACAGAGAAAAAAAGCCCCAGAAAACAGTTTTTGCAGTGCTAGTGTGGTGAGTGGAGCTCCCTGGCGAGGCTTGCCAGGAGCTGCTATTTGTCACACCTGCCGGGAGTCTGCAGCAAGGTGAAAAAGTTTACAAATGATGGTGCATTGTTTAGAGAGGCAGAGATGATGCTGATTGTAAAGACCTGTAGAAGAACCTTATAAGATTGGATGGTAAAGTGGCAGTTTAAATTCATTGTATGTTTTTGTGGCTATGTACTCCGTTTCAGTACCAGGTTTAGGGGGTATCAAACAAAGATAGCAGGAGTGAAGTTCAGAGCAGCTGCCTGGAAAGAAGCAGTTCCTCATGCCATGCACAATATGTTTGTGGACCTTAGTGCCAAAGAATGTTATGCAAGCTGAAAATCTACACCCTTTCAAGAGAGACTGGTCAAGTACAGAGCAGACAAATCCAAAGGAAATAATTACAGACACATCCATCTCAGGGAGTATCCTTACTTAACTGGAGTCTGAGAAGATGTAAAATTATCACACTTACTTCTTCTTACCCTACTCCTTCCTAGGGACCTGCATAAGACTGCTGCTGGTGACACCAGAGCTGGCATGGCATGGCCATTCTGCCTCTGCCCAAGTCTGGAGCCCAGGTGTGTGCCAGTGCTTGGCCTGGGACAGGGGTGCTGCAGGGCCAGGAGGGGCTCAGTGAGGCTGGATGAACTGCCCAGGGTGGTGCTGCAGGGCCAGGAGGGACTCAGTGAGGCTGGATGAACTGCCCAGGGTAGCACAGGCAGGAGCACAGGAGCACTGGCTGCAATTCACTGTCACACAGATTTAGAATCGGGCATTATTGTGGTACTGGTACCAGGGCAGTGGTGCTGGCACTGGTACCACCCACCACTGCTGCCAACAAGCTCTGGCAGTGGGAACTTGTTGGGCAGTAGAGCCAAAAATAAGGTCCTAGTGCACCATGACAGCTACACCAGGTGATTGCAGGAGCTAAAGTGAGCTGATCCAGCCTACAGCTCATTGTGTTGAGGGTCGTGTCAATGCCAGAATTAACTCAAAATGGAAAGCATGCCTCACTCCTTTACAACTTCATTTGCACTAAACTGCATTTTCTGTGATGCCTCTGCTGGAGGAGCAGCTCAGAAACTCATTCCTCATGTATGAGATGCTGACTACATAGAAATAGATCTGGCACTACATAAAGCAATGAAAAACTATATGTGGAATGAGAATTTAAAATCAAATTTAAAATGCAGGGCTTCAAAACCAATTCTTCTCCCCAGTCTGTTATAAATTATACAGCCTTCAGTATAAGCTTAAAGAAACAGCAGTTCTTGACAGCAGTTAACCTCTTTTTTCATTACTGGGGCTCTTCCAGTTCCTTCAGATCAATAATGTTCCTATGTATCTTTATAAATTTGAGTAGCAGAAGTTGACCCCATCTTGCTTTTCTGCTGAAAAGTAGAATCAAAAGTATTTTAATGGATATTTGAAACAGGGAGATTAAATTCTCTCTTAGTTATACCATGAACAAAAGGCAAGAGAGAATGCTATATAACTTAGGATATTTTTTACCCTTGAATTCCTTAAGACCACAGTTATTTTTGTAATTTCTTTTCACATTGCTTTTTGCAATCCTGAGAGTTTTTTGATGTGAACTGACTAGGTTAAAAGGTACCTATATTTCATAGCCTATTAAAAAAAAAATACCCCTCTTTACTTTATAAAACTGACATTGCTTTTACATTTTGCTGTTTACTTTTAGAAATAGCCAGGGTAATTGAATGAGGCAATCCACATCTGCCCTCCTATCCAGTAAGTTTCAAACCAAAATTTAATTCAAGATCTTTTATACCAACACTGAACTTTTCATTCAGTGCTGTAAGGACTAATGTGGAAGTTAAAGCGAACAGATTGTTCATTGATCAATGGATGTTTTAAAAGAACAAAAGCACAAGGGAAAATGTATATTGATTTTAAATTACTTTACAGATTGATTTTACATTTATAATCTAAGCAAATTTAATCTGATAATTTTCTTTTAAAATTAAGTTATACTTTATGTTAGCATTTTCTGTGTAGATATTTCTCTACTGAAGGAAACCAGGCTAGTTATGTATGTATGCCCTCATCTTTTAAAGGGTTTTGTAGAAACTTTGTCACAGTGGACAGAATTATAAAAAGCCTATTTCCCAAGCTGGCTAACACTTGTATAAATCATTAACTATAAATATAGGTAAATGTACTTCAGCTGAATGTGTTAACTACTCAGATAGCTAAGTAAAAATGCAAGTTGCTACTGAATAATTTACAACATGATTACTTTTTAGATGATGACAAGAAAACAAATACAATGCTTTCGTCTCCTTTTGCTAGGAACATCAGAAAAAAATCCAGAATATCTTTCCAAAGACAGTAGAGGAGTTTTTGACAAGATGCTGAAACAGTCAGACAACATATAGAGATTTGCAACTAAATTTGGTTTACTAGCAGGGATTCTTTTATGTGTGGAAGTTGTTATTACTGCTACATCTATTTTTGGAGCTCTGTGTTTCCTTCTGCAAGTAACATACCCATGGAATTGTTGTCGTTATTGTTTATTATTATTACTATTATTAATTCTGTTGAAATAACAGTGCTCTAACATCAGTTGTTGAACTACTACTTTCATAATAATCTCCAGGGTAGCTAACAGTAGCCTGAAACACCCATATCATTGCTATCAAAGAAGTGGAAACTGCCGGAACCTTGACTTCTGATTCTGGTTCTGCTTTTAACTGCTATCTCCAGCAAGTCACAACTCCTGAATCTTATCCCTTGCATTCCTGAATGACTCTGGGAAGTACTTCAGAAACTTCTGAAATGTGCAAATTGAAATCCCTCATGTGGTGGGTCAGAGGATAGATCTCTTAACTCCTACCCATGGCACTGGCTCTCACTCTCCCTCTTCCAGGAACTCCTACCACTCTGGCTATAAGAATTTGAAAATTCTGGTGAAGGACCCATGTATGGAAGCATTTCCTAATGCTTGTCTCTCAAGTTGGGCACTGCAGATTTTGGGAAGCACATGTGAGCATCTGCACTCTGCTGAGGGCAGAGAGAGCAGAACCTCCCTCTGCATGGCCCAGCTCGGCCGCACTGGGGCTGCCTGAGGCACCTCCTGGCGGAGGTGACACGGAGGGGACGATCATTTACCAGCTTTTATAAGAAATCTGTCACTAGCAACAAAATGGAGCCCACTGTAACCTAGGAAACTGCTGAGAAATAACCAAAGAGCAACTGAGCACAACTGCTGCACATCAGCACTGACATCAACATCTGGAAACTGCCCTTCAGCCTACCAAAAAACCCAGGGCTTCTCACTAATGAGCTTTAAAAGGGGCTATCTAAGAGCTAGAAGCTTGGTCCATGGCTGCTCAGAGAGAGCAGGAGGTGTTCTCTACGTAGCAGAAATCTCACTGGCTTCACTGTCTTCTGAAAGTGGGGCTCCACTGGAAACAGGACAGCAGCTCTAATTCAGGGCCTTGGACATATTTTCATCTTACCTGTGAGGTTTACAAGCAGTTTTTCAAAATTTATATTACAAGGTATGCATTCCATCAAAGCCTAGAAAAAGCCCTTGACCCAGAAAAAACATGTTAAACAAGAGAGCTGTAAGAGAAAGAATGGTATATGCAGGGTGCATGCAAGGGAAATGTCTGTAATACAGTTTGTACACCTTTAAGCAAATTTCCTCACTTTCAGATAGCTGCGCTCTCAGTTTTTTTTTGTTTTTTGTTTTTTTTTTTTTCCCCAAATGCAATTATTTCTGCATTTCAAAGCTTTAGGATGTTACCAAGGAACACACCACCCACATCCACCAATTTCAGACTCCCCCACCTGCTACTCATCTCAGTAGTCCTGTTAAACTTAACAGAGACTTAAAAAAATTCAAAAGCACTTCCCAGCACTAAGAAGGACTCAGTACCTTTTGGATAGAAATATCCCAATGCCCAAGATTAGAAGACCTGTAAATTCTTCAATGTCATCAAGCAATTCTGAATCTATATACCTTTGCCACACGCAGCCTCTGTTCCACAGTTAATTTGATTCCAATATTTCCTAACCAGCAAAAGCGTTTTGTAAACACAAAACATTCTGGCCACTTCTCTTATGAATGTGATTATTTCTTCTATTCAATCATGAGGCACATATCCTATGATTACCTATCACACAATGATATAGTAGAGAACCAGAATCTGTATTTTCATTTGAAAGGCCACTCCTTTCACATTTTTCTCAGTCTCTTTCCCTTTCTTCCCAAAGAGCAAAATACCACTGTCCTAACTGTGTACATATTTAATTGAAATATATAAAATGCAGAAATTTTGAGTTACAATGACTGCAACCAGAAAATCAGACACTGAAGATTTCTTACTGAAAGCATAACACTGAAGCATAGGCTTTTATAAGACTCTCAGTAAAAGCAAGAGAAATTGAGCAAACTTTGGATCTGGTTTTAAACTTCTGCCCACGGATTTTAATACTTAGTAATACAATAAACTGTGGAATTTCACTCCAAAGACCCATCTCTATGCTGAATACTGTTAGGAATACAAAGTACACATGAACATGGCACATTAACATTATTGTACTTGCTGAACTTTTTGAACTGCGGTAGGAAAACAGATCAAACAACAGGCAAAAGGAGTTGAGTTTTTAAGACTATTTCTTTAAACTATGTTTATACTGTAATACAAGAGGACAGGAAATTGTTTGAATAAGGATTTTATATACATATATAGCATCCTGGGGTTTTTTTCAGATGAAGCTCTGGGCTGATTAAGTATGAAAGGCAAATTATTCTCTCAACCAACAGATGATGTTCTCTATAGATCAGAGTATTAACAGAGAACTGTGGTAAAATTCTTTAGTTGTCAAAGACTACATTATACATGGGCTGTAAATGAATGGATTTCAGTTCTAAATTCAGATACTCTTTCAATTCACAGAAAATTAAACTTATTCTGAAAAGGAGAAATATCGAGTATTCACTCTCTTTCTAAAATTATCTGACAGCTTCAGTGGTTAATGACATACAGCCTGTCATTCCTCCAAAAACCTGTGAAAACCACAGGTGCTGTGTCATTAAGGCACCATTCTCATAATTAATAAAACCATAGGGATGGACCACACTTTATCAGAAACAATAGCAACATATTCAAGGCCTTGTATCCTGCTCACTTATGGTACCTTGCCAGTGACTGTGACTAAGAAGATAAGTGCACATATTAACGATGCCTGTGCAGCTGAGTCAAGGCTGTATATGCTAATATGACATTTTCTTAACTTTTGACTTCCAAGCTCTTCATCCATAATATTTTTGTAACAGATTTTGAAAAGGAACTTATTTATCTTTGGAAAAGGTAATGTCCTTTCTAGGTCTTGGTTATGATTACTTACTCTTCTGAGGCTATACAGTGTCAAGAGAGCTTAGCTGTAAGTGTTGAGGATCACGGATAAAATAATATATAGGGATAATCTCTAAAAACAATTTTCTTCTGGGTACAAAGAAAATGGTTGTATTGCTTAGTTTATCAAGCTGTATTTGTGACCAGAAGTACCTCATGGATTCAACACATGCCTCTATTCACTGCCATGGACCAGCTACATTTGTCATGACTGTTTTTCAACTATAGTTTGACCAAAGGCTTTAAAGAAATTCAGTACAAATGTGATTCCTCTCAAAACGCCCGTGTCTTTCCACTGTTGTAGCCAGATACAAAAAAAAAATGCTGCCTATTGGATCAAATGAAGCAAAGAAGAATGTACGTAGAAACTTCCTGCTTTGTTTTGTAAAATTCATGCATCTTTTACAACGGATACTTCAGACTGCTTGCAACTTAGATGCAAAATCTGACATGGCAGCCACAAGCCATGCAGTGAACATCTTCATCTGCCAATGCTTTAAATGTAGGTCAGCTTTCATAGGAAAATTCTATTCTATTGAATGTCAGATTATGCAAAATGCAGATTGAAGAATAAATAATAGCAGCTTATTGGAATGAAAAGGAAGAAATTCTACTTCATGACACTCATTTCTATTTCTGCTTATCAGTTTATGTCTCTGTTCTGAGCAATGCATTTGTCCACATTCTGGACTGCTTCTGAAGCACTTCCTATGCCAGTCCTGCCTGGCAGGGACATAGCAAGGTGACCCTGTCTAGACAGGGCTGTTGGGCAGAAAGGAGCTGCCGTCTTCCCACAAGATTTGGTGAAACTGCCTTACAAGACATTTAATAAGGGTGAAAGCAGATGACAAGAGCTTTTCCTTTAGCCTCTGGCTTTTCTTGGCCTAGGGCAGCCCTTGAATTTATGAGGGCACCAGCTGCTAGAAAGGCTTTAAGAGAGGCAGAGCTGAATAAAGAATCTCCCCAGAAGGTGAACTCAGCCCTGGGCATGCTGGGGAACAGACATGTTGCTGAGCATATGTCTAGGTCACAAATTTGAAATACCAGGATTTCAGTTTCCCTCAGGGAAATCTCCAACTGAACTACCAGGCCCTTCTCTCCCCCTTCCACCCCCAAAAATAAACAAAACAATGCTTCCCCTGCCAAGGGCAAGAGGAAAAAAAAAGAAAAATGAAGGGGATGAGGTTTGTCCCTTGCCATTTAACAGAGACAGTGTAGTCCCGCCCCCATACCCGACTAATGACAAAGTCCAGGTATCTCTGGATGGCAAAATTACTATAAGAATGGCCAAGTTCAAAGTCCTTCTTCACTTTTGTAGCACATTTATACCTACACACACAGGAAGACCCAACTCAAGTATGACTAAAGTAAAGAATTTAGTTCTGAAAAGGTTGTGTTGCCTCACAGGATGTCTGCCAAGGGAGCATGCAATCTGTGTGTCTCTTTTTATACTCTTGACACCAGAGGAGAATAGAATGAGGGAAATTACATCTGAAATAGCAAATGTAGGGGTTTTGAGTCACCACCCAGAAGCATCTTTTTATAGATGAAAACTGCAATCGTTTTGACAAGCAAAGTGTAGTTGGGTGTTCTTTGTATAATTTGACTTATCTGGGTTTTCTTTTTATAGAGCCCTTTCCTGCCCACAATGGCAATTTCCTGTTTACTGCCTTTTCCAAGTACCACATTCATTTGTTTTCATTTGTAATTAAGACATTAAGAATTACAGCAGTGTTCAGTCATAAAAGCTGAATACTGTTATATGCTCTATTAGTAGAACTGTTTTGTTCTTACAGTGGAGGAGAAGAGAAAGAGAGAAAGTAAAAATATTTATTTGTTGCATCACAGAAAGTATGTTCTCCAGAATGAAAATAACCATGAATTTCTCAATTCTGACTTTTCTATTAGAGGTCAATTCTATTTCCAAGAGAATGGGAATTGTTATTTGTAACTCTTTATTGCTAACGAGTTTAATGTGTTCTGCAACTATTTCTGTGAAATATGACATGCAATTTATTTTTGTGAACATTAGCACAAATAAAACTTGATGGAATAGTATGTTTGCAATGGGAAGTGAGCAAGTCCTACCATACTTAAGATTAAACCATATTTATTTTTAAATTGAGTAACTCTTCTGGAGAAAAAGCATTGTATAATATTACAGTTCCAATAAGAAACATCACCACTACCAAAATAAAAATTGTCTTCCAAATTCAGCAATAATTAACTAACTCAAATGTGGAATATTTTCAATATTTTTAATGCTCTTATATAACTCAGCATTCATTTAGAGAAATTAAGATAGAAAAGAAAGCAATGAGACTGTACCTGTACTGCTTTGCTAAGCTCAGTATATTGTGTCTAATGCTACTGGCTGTGTAAAACCAATATTTGAATATCATTTGTGAAAACATTTGATTCAGTAATTGTGCAAATTTAATAACCGTGGTTTTGAAAAGCTATAGTGTGCACAACGTCTTCCAGTCTTAGTACAATTCAGTTTTGTTTGGCTTCAATTTTCATACACTGGTTCTTGTTAAACTCTCACATTATTAGTTTTAAAATCCTCTGATGGATTAGAAAATCCCTTAGTACTGTCCCCAGGAAGGGGATCAGTCATCCCTCAGTATCTTCTGCTTACTTAAATGAATCGACCAATCTCAATTTTTAAGGCAGTTTTTCCTGTTCTAAAATAAATTCTATCTATCAGATCCTCCTCAAATTTCCAGCTGTTCCCAGTCAACTGTTCCCTTAGATGTTCTCACATCCAAGATTCACCTGTTTCGGTTGCATCGTTCTGGGAGTGCATGGGTAGTTGCATGTCCCTTACAACCCAGAGATGTGTGTCAAGGTCACCTCTTCCTTAAATGTAATATATTTGGGAAGTAATTGTACAGCTGTGCAGGTATATTAAAGTACATTTGGTTTGTGATCTCAGTGGCTGAGAATGACTGTATCTTTGTTTACAGTTCCCATCAGTCTGTGCCATCCATTAGTTCCCTGATGGGTCATTTCCATTTATCTCCAGATCACTGATTAAAATGTGGCTTTGTACCAATGTCTATGAAAGTCCAATGAAATCACTCCCATCCAGGATAATTTCTCATTGGCAACAGCTTTTTGACATCTGTTCAGTACATTAGAATGTCATAAGTCACAAAGTCCGACCCCTTGCAATAAATCATAATGTAGCGTTGCTACCCAATTACATTCATCAACCAAATCTGCCATGACATCTGAGATTTAAATCAAGTTTGTTGACAAGAGTTTCTCTTTAGAAACTCAGGCTGTCTAAAATTCATTACTGTCTGGTCCTTTGAGTCTTTATTAATTTAATTTCATTGGCACTTACTTTTTTTTTTTTTGGTCAGGAATAGGTGTCAGCCAATGCAGCACCCAGGACATCCTTCTTGACATTTTTAATAGGGAAAAGACACTATACACTGCAGCAACAGCTGGCACTTCATCACTGTTGTTATTTCATTTTACCAGAATTTACCCCGTTCCAAGATTAACTAGAAAGAGCATCAACAGACTTCAGATCTCTTTATCCAGGACTTCTGAATATGTGCTATAGAAACTACTTATTTAGAAATATTAATGCCAAGCACAAATTTCTGCAGTCCTTCCAAGTTAGTAAAAGACTGGAAAGTCTGTGAGTGAAATAAAATGCCTTATGACACTTTTGTCCAGCTACAGAGCTAAAATATTTATGGTGCACTATTGATAATTTTGCTGACTAAATCTAAAGATGAGACTACCAAACTGAGGCTTTCTTTAACACTGGATGTACTTATCTTGGTTATTCTTATCTTTTTAATTTTTCATGTCTCTAGAAACCATACATATTTGTTTAGCTCAATCACTAATTTCTTTTATTGATTTTCTATTCTTGACAAATTTTAATTGATATTAACAATAACCTATTTTTTTTTCTTCCTATTTGTCATATTCTGCTCCCTAGCTCTGTTTTATGTCTGCTTTAGATAAATTGTAAGCCAAAGCTGCCTTTACCCTAGTATGGTCAATAAAGAATTATGTTTCTTGAATAATGGATCATTACTATCTATTAATCCATTTTTTAAAGTTCATTCTTCATTTCAAGAACAGTTTATGTAATATTTATATTTATATTTGAAAACATGTAACACCTCCAAATTTAGCAATCATATTTTGTAAAAATATTCCTTCTTCATTGTGCTCCAGTGAACACCATACATTTTGTACCATTTAATATTTATGTAAGCAGTCATGCTTGCAAAACCTACAGAAAAAAGTGCTTTAGAAGGCAGGAACAAGCCTGATGGGTTTGGCCCATGCATTTCAATATTATGATCATTTTATGACTGCCTGCTGACATTTTGAAAATATTCATAAACTGGCTTCCCTACTAAAATCTCTAACAATTCAATTAAAGTGGTTTTCTTCTGTATCTTCCTAATTCAGCCTTTTTGTAACTTACATGAAGAATTTAAGCTCTATACCATTTACTGCTGGGACAACAGGCTGAGAAATCTACTTAATATCTTATTCTCAATTGATGAAAATATGTGGAATTTATTTAAAATGCTGAGAAGTTAAAGTTGCTTATTATAGCTGCTGAGATATAGTTTAATCTGTATCTCTATAGATAAAATAATTTATAAAGAAATTTAACTGTATCTTCACTGGAGATGGTCAGGGTTTGAGATAGACCTGGATCTGGATGTGAACTGAGAATCCTGTAACACTGAGTTTGGGCTTCCTGAGATTAGACAGAGCACACAAATAAATTGGTACCTCCAGAACTGAGTTTAAAGCTAATGCTTAGCGTAGGGAAATGTGGCTATCTCTCCTCTGTCCTAAACCCTATCCTATATGGTGAAGAAAGTGCAGCTGCATATTTCCTACTGGGTATAGTATTTCTTACATGGCTAGCAAATATGAATTCTGGTAAAATAGTTCTATTAATTCTATGGATGACAATAGGACCAGATATTGAAGGATTTCTCTATTTCTGCAGATGGCTGATGGTCTTCAGTAGAATTCTTTCCTCATTGATCATCTTTCCAGCTGTCCATGACCACACGGAAATCAATGAGACAGGATAGCAACTCCTCACCAAATCCTTGCAGGTCCTTGGTGACTAAGTGCCATTTTTCAAAACTCTCCTTGAACAGATGACAAAAACTACACAATAATCTGACTGTAGCTTCTGAAGCTTTTTGAACTCAGTCTGTACAGGATGAAGCACAGGGATCAGTAAGGAGCAGTCTGCACTGGCAGAAGGGTGAACTGGATGGCATTTCCCAACTCTGCCATTTCAGAACCTCAGAAACTTATAAAAACAGTCAGTGGTTAAAAAAGTAAGTCATTGAGTGTTAGACCTCATGAGTGCTTCTGCATACCTAACAGGACTCATCTAGCAAGAAATGAAATACTTTTTCTTGATTTTGTAAGGCATTTTGATGTGAAGTGTTTATAGTCATGCTTATCCATGACCAAAAGCCATCTATCTCAGAATCAATGCAGCTTCAGAACAATTTTGCTTACATTTTGCTGCTTGAGTTATCAGGTACAGTGATAGATAGTTCATGACAGCATATTTCAATAAGTATCAAAACCCTTGGTCTGTGATGGGACAGCACACTATAAAATTAACTGTCAATTATTAAATGGAAAAATGCTTGTCATTACTCTACCACAATCCCAAGCATGAGGGAAGGTACTGAGAATGGCATTGTGTTGCTGAACTTCATTAACCTATCCCATTCCTTAATCCAGACTGAAGCAAGCACTGTGGCTGATTGCTTTCTACAATCTAGGCTAATTTGTGCAGCCAGCAATTTGTGCAACTCTCTACCACTGCTGCTTTAGAGTCAGAATGTGATCCAGCAACCCAGATTCCCTGCTCCCATTGCTATGCAAGGCCCACACAGCAAGCAGAGAGAATCAAGCAGGACAGGTTATTTATTTTTTAATCAATTAGAATGGCACAGAGGACAGACAATAATCTTTCGGCACACTGTGTTTAAAGGAAATTAAAGCTTTCTGAAGGATGAAAAGCATATACGCTTACCATCTGAATTTCAAGCATTATAATTATCCGCAGTTACATGCAACTGAGATTAAAAAAGGAATTTTCCTTTGGTTTTAACAAGATCTAAAGTTGAAAACAAACTGATCTGCTTGGAACTGTAAAATACATCTGAGATCAATGACAATTTGACTGGTATCAAAAATGTCAAACAGGTGAAAACAAAACAAGGAACATCAAAAGAAGAAGATTTTTGCTTGTTGTTTCAGTTTTGAACCACTTCAAACTACATGGAAATGCCACAGAATAAGCTTCATGTGCCAACTACTTTCACCTGTGGTATCAGAGTTTTGAAATTCTCCATTTTGAGCTATGTTTGGATGAGCTAATATCTGCAACTAAACTAAACATACACACATTTGTCACTTTTTGAGAAAAAACAAAAAAAACCCCTTAAAGGTTCTGACTGTGCACCTTAGAAAAAAACAATCTTTCACAGCCACAGTCCCCACACTAATATAACTAGGCTTTAGTGAACTATCCATTTGTTCTCTAGGAAGAAAACAAAATTTTGAAAGCATAGGACAGATTAATGCTTTCCTCAGGTACTTGAACTACTGGATTTTGCCTACGATGCTATTTAAATTTAGCATCTTATTAAATTAAGTCTCTGAGAGATGAAGTGACAACTAGAAAGTCCATGATACATCAGAAGTAGTGGCATACCACGAAAAGAGCTGACAGCACTGTTGTTCTTGGCAATATGAGAATCCTTAATTTAAAGCCACCTTTCATAGTTTGGTTCAGTTTGATGCTCTCAACTAAGAAAAGATGTCCCCAAAATTGCAATCTCATTTTATTAAATTCACAGTTTTCAGAGTTCACTGTCATGCTAGAATTTTCTTCAGACATTTGAACACTTGTGAGATGCATTCTCTTAGCCTTGTTGTACTGTCCTATATACTAAGACATCCGTCCTAAAGTTGATACTATAAGAAAGCTTCTGCTACATATGTAATACAGGTACTCCTCTGTCTCCATCACAAAGAATGTGAAAATTTACACCTCAAAATGGCCCTTGAAGTGGATCAGTATTGCTGCAGATATATAAGGTATTAGAAACAACTTTGGGAGGAGATATTATACTACAAAAAGTGGTATCTATTTTTTAGGTATTGCTAAAGTAACTAAAATGTCCTAAATATGAGTTGAAGCCAAGGTGTCTTTCAGTTATTCTCAAAACTGGTTTTTCCCAGTTTTTTCTTCAGTCTAATTTTTGCTTTCTTTCTTAATGAAAGATACAGATATGTTGGTAATGCAGTTTTCTCAGTTTTCAGGGCCACTTAAGATATTTTCTTAGCAAAATAACAGAGCACTAGTTTGAGGTCCCTCCCTCTATTTTGGCCTTCATTAGTTGTAAGGTAAAGTTATCCTTTTCCTCTTAGCTTAGTCCAGAAATGTGTGTGGGTGGGTAAGAATGAATTCAGCATTGGTTTCATATTCTTTCTCTTAGCTGTAACAGGGTTTAATAAAGACCTCTTCGTGGTTTAAAGTGATTTATTTGTATGCCTCACAGAGAGAACCTTTCTTTGAGAGTTGCTCCCACTGAGAAAGAAGAGAAGGAGAAAAAAGTTGAAGTGGGCACAGTGAAGCTGCATAACAGATTAGGAATCAGAAGTCATCCAACATTTACGAGAACAGTCTTATCCATTCAAATGTTTTCTTATTTTGTGCTCTATTTTGTACATGTCCCACATGGTCAAGCTATTTGATCATTGTTTCTTAATAACAGGAAAAATGGCATAAAAACTAAAGAGTTCTAGCATAAGCACTAACCTGAGCTATTAATTTCTTTTTTCTAGCAAAATAAATGCACAGCTGCGAGCTGTTTATTTATTTTTTTTTAGCAAGGTGGATCCACATCTGCCACTTCTTCCATAGGAATGTCAATTTGCAGGCTGAGACATTTGCTGATGACACCATTCTGCTATACAGGAAAAGATAACAGAAGATGTCCTGCCCAAACATGTAAAAGTTTATCACCACTCTGTTTCATTTTGCAAGTTTGTATACATTGGACTTCAGTGATTTTCATTTGGCAATACCATAAACTTTGAACCTTTTATAAGGCTGCAAAAATAGCTGCAATGTCTATATAAAATTTACCTACATAAACTATTCATAAACTGAAGTCTCAAAAGTTCTTGAAGAATTTTTGAGATGTTTTCTCTATACAGCATTTCTAAGTGAAGGTGACAAACAAATTACCTCTCAATTGAGTTTGGGATTTTTGATAATAGATTTCCCACTTCATAGAGGCTTTACCGGTCCCAACAAGTAGCAAAACAAATCCATCATTGTAAAGGGTCTCTGCTGGAAGCTCCCAATTCCTCTCTTTCAAATTCAATGTCTTGACATGGGCTAAAACCATGAGTAATGCTTTGCAATCATTGCAGTCTTGCATGGTCGAATCAGGCAGCACTTTCTAAGTGTCCTGAACTTTGGTCTCAGGACGATAGAGAATGGACTTCTCCTTCTCTTCCACTTAAAATCAAATACATTATAAGCAACTAAGACTTTCTCAAAGCAATCTATTGTTTTCTTCCGAAATAGTGCACTAAGTTTTTAGCATCTGACAAGTCAAGAATGTGAAAAACATAAAAGCCTGACACTTTCCCCAGCATATCTAAGAAAAGCAGATAGAAAATATAGCTGGAGGGTTTGGGTGGAGCAGACATACTCTGTGTGACTCTGTCCGACTTTAATATCTAACAGATGGGGCTCTATATCACAGTTCTGTTGCTCAGCATGGATTCTGAAAGTATATACTTCTTACTGTAGGCTTGAAGGTTTATTTTGCTGTAGTTTTTAAAGTGTTTTGAACTATAACTCCATTAGATTTTTTATGGGGTTTTTTTCATAGGTCTGAAAGGCTGTCTTTTAATTTCCAACAGTTATTTTTCCAGCCAGAAGCTCAGCATGCACTATAATAAATAGTATTAGTAGTAATAACATTAACAATAATAATAGTTCTCTGAAGATGCACTGGAACACCTACTTCTGTTTCTAAGACTAAAAAACACCATAAAATTACTGCTCATGCTACATTCAGTCATCAAAGCCTCCTACCACAGAGTCCTTAAAAGGTGAAAAACAGAATACGAGCCATTCTGTGGGTCTGGCATTTATAATTTAAAGAGATCTTTTCCAAAATTTAAGACTCTTGCTTCCTCTAAACTTGGTTTAAGATATTCAGTCTTGCAGAGATAAAGGAGGCATCAGGTTTTCCATATAAGTACTTTCCATGTCCCCATAGATCAGTGATGGAGTAGTGTTCTTCATGCCTGATACTGCATATTATGACATGCAAAAGGCTACTCCTGTTAATATTGACCTGCAACCTGGTAACAAACATGTAAAAACTGATTTAGCTTTGATCCACGTGGCCACATGTCTGTGGATATCAGGATTCTCAGATTATTGCAACAGTTACATAATTTGCCTTGAAAAATGTCAGGATATTTCCATTCAGAAATATTTGTTGTATCTGCATTGACATATATCTGATTATTGCATCCTGGGAATACAAAAATAATGTTTTATCCCAAACTGTGTGAAAGCAACAATAAAGTTGGATTATTCCACAAGGTTAAAAAAAAAAATATATTTTTTTATAGCATGATTCTTCCAGGGCACAATGTTGAAAAAAATATACTCCTTCATCTTAGTCATATTGCTTCAGACATTCTTTTAAACATACAGATCTCTTTTTAATGTTTGGTACCTTATCCTAGAGATAATTATTTAGCTACTCAGACTGGTCCTCTGATGGACTAAAACAAAGCAACACCCATGTTACTACTACTAGAAGAGAAAGAGATACGAGACTGATTTTTCTTTGGGTGGTTTATGAGGTTCTTTTTCATTCTAGTGAGACCCTTAAGAAAATCCAGACTAATCCATTAGTGCTAAAAAGATTTTGTTCCTTGATCTTCACCAATTGTATGCAGAATAAATGAGAAGTCATTGTTAAGTCCCCAGCTGGATAATGAACTGAGCTCCTCATTTCTTCCCACCAGAATCAACCTTCCTGACTCTATTATTTTTCTGAGGTACAGTGGGTGACAAAAGGACATTAGCATTCTCGTAGTCTTCCTTTTCAAAGGAATAATATGTGTTTTCATCCACCAAAGAACCTTTTCTCCTAGAAAGGCTGATGGAAATGGTTTCAGTAGAACTCTTGTATGTTAAAAGACCAACTCATGAAGTCACTCTCCATGTTTTCTTACTAAAATTTAATGGGTATGTGAACACTGCAAGTGCTACTAGCAAGAGTTGCAGCTTACCCTAAAGATACCACCCTGCTAATTTAAAAACTGTGTGCCTTATACTTTCAAAACCATATCTGTAAATTCATACATATGCTGAGCTGAAACCTGTAAAGAGGAGTAAGACTTTCCTAAGCTACAAAACATCTCATCTTCTGCAGCTCCCTTTTTAGAGTTTCCTTAGTGGGAAAGTCTGCATTCCTATAGTCATGGAAATGGGCTTGTGAGGTCAGTGATTGCCACTGTTGACAGATTAACTGAGAAATAATGAATTTCTACTGTATCATAAGATACTTAAAAAGGAATTTCAAGCTTAAATTGACCCAATTAAATATTCTTACTTATTTTCTATATACATTCTTCCATGTAACTTATTTTAAAGCATCATGTTTGAGTAACATGTCTATTTAATTTAGGTTATGTTTTTTAATCCAACCTCTTTGTGGCACTGCAAGCTCAACCTAAAATACCCTGAGTGTTTTCTAAGTTGTTCAAAATACCTAAGTAGGAAACTGTTTTCTTTGTCTCTTTATCACAATAACATCTTAAAATAATTATGACATCTCTATATATCTTAGCAAAATAAGTACTTGGCAGGTGTAACAGGGATTCAGTTGTTATTTCCAGCTAATGCTTCCTCCTGATACAATTCCACCATTTTGATAGGAACAATATTATTCTATCTAGAATAACCTATTGTGCCCATTGCATTACAGCCTTACAGCCAAGAAATTAAACTTTTTCTACTGCTGGACTCTAAACAGATGAGATATAGCTTGTCTAGGTCTTACACGCAGAAATAAAACACTTTGTACTGTACAACAGCCTATTACAGAGATAAAATGGTGCAATCCTGATAAAGATATAGACAAGAAAAAAACCATTATTTCATTGTGAGGGTGTTTTTTGGATAACAAGCAATACAGCAACATTTATTTTATGTGCTATAATTATTGGACAGTGCAGACTGCAGTTTTATATTTTTTAGGTCTTTGTCATCTCTCACTGTCCTTTGTGGAATTTTTGCTCTTGTTTTTGTTTTTTTTTGTTGTTGTTTTTGGTTTTTTTTGGGTTTTTTGTTGGTTTTTATTTTTGTTTGTTTTTGGTTTTTTCCTCTGCAAGCTCCTTTCTTGAGATTCTCTTTTATAACTAAGCTTGGCTTCCACTGTTTGGCTTCTACTTTTCTTTGGGAACCTCTACTGTGATCAGCTCAAATGGCATTTTCACAAAGGTAACTCTAAAAATCGTTACACTGTGCAATTGTACATCTAGCCACACCTCAAACTATCCACACATATTTAAAAATACTATGACTTGGAAAGACACCCCTTGAGAAGCTGTAAAAAAATGAGGAGCAAAAGAGCGCTGGGTAAGAAACAAACTTCTGGGAGATCAGTAAATGTGAAGACATGGAAAAAGAGCTCAAGGCTAAACTTCACCTGTATGGATGGCATTGATGATGAATGATGAATGACAGGGGTTTATTTTTTTTTTTCTTGTTTTTAGAGTTCAGCACATGGGGAATGTCTAGGAAAATGTAATGCTTGATGGATTTTTGATAACTGCAATGCTTTAGACTCATTTAAGGATACAATTTAAAAATGCCTTTAAAAATGTGTATATTGAAGTATTATTTCAAAGACTTAGTAAACAGGTGTGAATATGTGCACTTCCCTCTTTTGTTTCTCTTGACCAGCTTGTGAGACAGATTGAATGAGACAGATTTATACGTGCCAGTCTGAAAATAAATTCCCTAATGCAGGAAAAAACCCAAATGTCTGGGATACCTTAGGAGCTTCAGGTGAACACAAACAAGACAATCAGATGAAAATAAAGCATATACATAGAGCTATGTGTATCTAATCTGGGGAGAATGTGCCCCAGGATTGGAAGGAAAATGTTTGAGAGTGTGGGGTTCAAATGGGAAATGTGCCCCTTTTCACACTGTGGCAACACTGGCCACTGGGGAGGATCTGCATAATCCTGAGCTCACAGCTGAAGACTCCACAGTCATGGACAGTGATGACAACCTATGGCATCCTTATCTGAGTTAATAACTGCACCAACAGCTTCTTTCTTCTAGATTGCTCATCTAACAGAAGAAAGTGGAGATGACAGCTAAGGTACAAAACCTGTTAAACTCACTAGTTGGACAACTAACAAACAATTGCTGATACTTCAATATTTTCATCAGAATACCCTGCTAATATGGCAAAGCATTAAAACACATATATCTTTCCTAACAAAGATCATTGACTACTTCTTATTCCTTATTCTTATTCCTACTTGCTACTCATTTCAAACACGTGGTGCTAGTGGATTGTAATATCTGTGTGGCATTGCAATCTGAATCTCATCACACCACATTTCTTTACTCTAAGTGATCCTGCATGTAATCCACTAGGCCATCTTCCTCTACTCATACCACAATTGAAATTTTAAACCCCATTTTGTATCTATTAATACAATCAGATGTACTTTTAATAAACCTTTATCATATATTTAAGGCAATAACAAGACTGTTGGTAGGAAGACTGAACTTTTTTTCTTTCCAGGCTAGACTATGCCCTAAACTCACCTTACTGATACTTAACTTGGGCAGCATGGTTTATAACCAGACTGTACTTTTTGCACTAATGACTCACCACAGCAATGAATGCTTTCTAAATATTCAGAAGTTGTCTAAGAATTATGGTCTTAATTTCTTGATATTTCTTTTCCACAGATCCAGAGCTACTTTCTAGTAAGGTTTTAATATCAGGTAGTCCTTTCATAAATTCATGGCATAAATAGGTAGCATTTAAAATAAATAAGATTAAGGCATTTGAAAATGATGTGCTGATACCTCATACATGTATTTAAATAATGTAATGTGTAAAGATAATAAGAAAAAATATCTCTTGACAAACTTCATAGTCCTTACAAGCATTTTAAGCTCTGCTTTAAGACAGATAAAATGAGGTATAGGTTACCTAAGGCTAAATATTTAAACGTGGGCACCTGACACTGAACACCTGTTTCCACTTTTAAATTTAAGGGCTATGTGAATTAATACTTCCCAAAAGAAGATGTTCTTGCAATTAAATAACTCTCGGGGATACTAAATATCTTATTTTTGTTTCCATTTCTCTTGGAGAAATTTTTGCTCTGCCACAGCTCACAGTGGTACTGTTTTACCACACAGGTCAGGGACAAGCCGTCTAATGTGAAAAATTCCTCTGCAAGCCAAAGTGACAAATACCACCAAGAAGCTATTGACAAATACCTACTTATTACAATAGTGAATAATATACTATCATTTCACTGTGCCACCATTTGGATTTTAGTAACTATTTTAGACAGTCAAGTGTAAATATGTCCCTTAGCAACCTGTCAGTTTTATATGTTAACTGTAGTAGTAGCATAAGCCAAAAACTTTACATCAGGGCCTTTGTCTTGAAAACGAAACCCTATTTACTCTTAACCATTTTCCTCTTTTGGTGAAAAAATTCAAGATTTAAAAGTATTAAAGAAGCACAGAAGAAAAGAATTAATATGAACTCTTGATTCTAAACTAATTAATGATTCAGTTAAGTACAGTAATAATCTGAAACTATCAATAGCTTGTATAATGTAACTATTCATGCATTCTGAAGGAATACGATGGGTATGCAATTTTCTTCTTTTTCTGCTGTCACTATCAACATGGACAAAAAATGTATAGCTATATTCATTCTACCCCCAGGCAGCGCTAACTGTGGTATGAAAAAGAAATCACGTATGGTAATAAGTATGAAACAAATGGTACCATAAAAGCCTATCCATTTATATTAAAATCTTTTATGTGATCTAAAAGAAAGTAATGAAAATCCTAGCAAACATAGTTTACAAGCCTCTGTGAGGCTTGAGAACATTTGTCACATAAGCTCAGACTCATCTAGCATTAGAGGTCAGCAGTGAAAAAGAAAACAGAATCCCAGAAGCAGCAAAGAAAAATGTTCTTGAAACAGCAAGGTCGTGCAGCAGTGTGTACTCAAGAAACACTAAGGTCTATCACATCAAACAAGGGCAATGTGTGTGCCACTGAAACCTGAAAGATGGTGGTGGTTAGCCTCAGTATGGAGTGCTGAACTTTTTCTGTCTAGATGCAGCTTGACAGCATTCTCCTTTGGTCACTCATGCTAAGGCCAAATCTAATTCCTTTCCTAGTTTGGCGAGCTCAGTCTTATCCTCACAGGAGGCAGCGTAATTTTAGTGGCAAAACAATTTGCCCAACAAAACAAAAAACCCATGTATTATGAAATGCAAAAGAAAAAAATAATGAAATGACAACATCTGCTAATTATGGAGAGTCCAGTAAAAGGTCTTTGTACTACTTAAATACTCCCTAAATCTTTGTGCTAGACCTCCTACTCAGAAGTGAGTTACATGGAATGTTTTAGCAAAAGCATGAGAAAGCAACTGTGTCATTCAGACGTAACACCACAGAAATTCTGAAATGTATCTCTTTATTATCCATAATAGTTCAGCATGACTAAGGTTAATGGTGGGTTTATCTTCGTGTACTTAACCAGAGGCCTGATTCAGCTTCCTCCACTGAGAGCTGCTGAGCTGCTGTACAGGCATGGCCATGGCCTTGCTGCCTCAGGTTACGGTTCCTCTGTTCAGGCCTACGTGTTCACCTCTGCAGCGTGAAATCATTTCTCTGGAGGACTGAGGCTCCTGGTTTACAGTTTAGCTCTGTAACAAATGACCAGAGACTTTGTGGAAGTACTAACTTACTTACTTTTTATTAAATACGTGATGTGCAAAAAAGCCTACAGATATTTGATAAGAAGAAATTCTTTCAGTACAATGGTATCTGCTCTTGCATCCCCTTCCTTTAAAGCTGAATGATTCACCTGTGATGAAATTGCAAGGACTTCCTCTGCCTCAATAGGATCCTAAAACACATAATCTCTATTTCCACTGAGGAAAATGGTCAGAGGCATAGAACTGTCTGTGCTTTTATAACCTTTCACTTTTATGTGGCATAGACTCCTGATCCACTTTGACAGGTTAATACACATCACTTATAGGCAACGTCACCCCTGCTAAGCTAACTGTCTTGCACAGAAGCCAACCTATTGCCCTGAATCAATTCTTTTCAGGGACAGAAGACCTGAAATTGAAGACTCATTCTTGTCAATCCTGTGCCCATACTTTCTGAGGCTGTCATCCCACACAATTAAAACACGCACACACAAAAAAAAACCTCAACAAAGTAAAAATGCTCTCAGGTTCACATGAAAGAATTAGTCCTCAGCATCAGTCAGAACTCAGAAACTGATTGTAAAGAGATTATCCAAGTCATCACCTCTGCTACGAGCCATGCATTTTGGACTTTCTGTTCTTGCTTTTTGGAAGTGCAAATTCAAAAAAAAAGGTCTAAACTTTTTTGTGAGATTTCAGCCACAATCAGCTTCTTAATGATAATTTGCTATTTCATATTTTAATCAAATATTCTTTTTCACTTTTCTTCTGTGTTACCTATTTCTACCGGTACTTGATTCACAGCTACTTATTACTATCACTTTTCCATGTCAAACTGCCTTATTCTGGTGACTAAGCAGGGTCAGGCAGTTTGACTCTCTTAGATAACCATCAATAATGTAAAATAAAGTATGTGATAGACATAAGCGAAACTTGATCTAAATATATTGATGTATGCATTAAGTGCTTGGCATCAGTATTAGCGTGGCAGTACACAAAGCATGACACAGTTATATTACCATAAGTAGCAAAGAAGATTAATGTGTTTTATCTCTTTATGTCATCATGCAGAGAATCACATCTTAATCCTGCTTTTTACGTGGGCCAAGAATATACTGTCAATTACTAATGCTTCTATTCTATTTCTTACACATTTGCTGGATTGCTACCAGTAGTAATACTGTAATGCCTTATTTAAGATTTTCTCCCACAGAAAAGGTGTTCATTCAACCTTCTCTCATTATAATAAATGCACTGTGCTTTCCCGTCACTTTCACCATCATAAAACTCCTTTCTCTTCCCCTGTTAAACCTAGGCATTTCTCAGATGTTGTCCTCTTCCGAGCCTTCATTAAATCTTCACCCTGGTCTTCTTCCTGACTGCTGCCATACTCATTCTCCTCCCTCTTTCCATTTTCATTCCCTTTGGCCTGTGTGGGATTTAGATTTTGCTCACTGTTCTCTAATCTGCTGTCATTTCTTTGTTTCCACAACCTTGTCCTCTCCACGCTCTCTAGAAAAGCTCAAGTTACTCCTTCAGCTTAAGCGACTTCTTGACCCTTTTTTACTGGTTTTGGGTGTAACAGTTCTAAGGATTCTGTTCTTTATTTCCTTCTCTTTGTACAGTATATTTTGGGGTGATTCAATCTATATTTTGGGGGTGATTCAATCTGTAGATGTATATTTAACCTGACAATAGGCCTCCTTCTCTGCTATATACTTGCCTTTTCCATCCACACTGAATTTCTCATGTATCTCCAGTCTTCTCATAGATTCTTAGCTGTGCTGTAAAGATAAATCTGTTTAAATTAGAACTCTTTATTTTTCTCCCTACTGTAGCTTTGATTTCCATGGGCAAGAGAACTATATTTAAATGTGTAACTTCATACTCACTGTTCATTATTACCCCTTTCATTTCTTTGTGATGCTTTGAAGTGTTTTTTCTATTCATACACACATCTGGAAACATTTGATGAGAGCTGTGCTGGCTTGTGTTCTGGTTAATAAAATATCCCCTTTTGTTGCTTGCATTCAGATTGCTATTGCAGAGATCATCTACCTAACCTGTAATGTTAGTTATGTCCCTCTCCCTCTGCATTCTCCTTAATCTTTTTTTTTCTTTACATATTTAAGCAAAAGCTATCTGTCATCTTTGAAAGACCTTTCACAGACTATTGTTTCTTTACATACCATCCGTCATTCTAAAACACAAAATATTGATTCCCATCCTTATCAGTCCACTGTGATAATGTCAGCCTCAAACATCTAACTGTGTTATTGCTTTCTACCTTAGTGCACTTCCAGCTCAGAAAAGCTCCCTATAAATAGCTGCATAGAATTTCTTTCTCCAGCTTCACATCCTCCACAGTGGAGCATCTGCTTGCTTTAATGTCTACCTACAAAAATACTTGGGAACCATTAGGACACTCATCTGCTGAGATTCCTGTTTGCTGTCTTGTAGTATAATTTCCCACAGACCTTCACTTCTCTGTCTCTGTCTGTCATCTTGTGCCTTATCTTTTTATTGTTGTTACCATCTCTTTTTTTGGACATGTTTCATAGCGGGATTTGTTCCTTGGCTATTCCAAATAAATTGCACAGTTAAGAAAACTTCAGCATTTCTGAATACAGGTATGAGTTGGTAGCAACACCATATTTAAGGTCAGAGGGAGAACAGAATTAGATTAATGAAGTTAAGAGTTTCAAATTCAGTATTACAAGCATGTTTTTCTTAATGCTACTTAATCTTTAAAGCTCCTTTCAAAAGTTTAAAACTCCAGAAAGATTGATTTATTATAAAGCACACAGAAATAAACTTTTTCACTAAGATATAAACTACATTCAACAAATTAATGTTCAGTTTTAAGAGAGACAGAGAGGTTATGGGGTAAAAAAAAAAAAAAAACAACAAAAAAATTCTCTGTTCCCTTTCCCATCCATTCTTGCAAAATCCTACTGAAGATACAAAAGCAGTTATCAGCAATTTCCAAAAAAAGGTTATTCCAATAGTAGTGTCTTGGCAATTGTCTTTCACTATCCTTAGTAAGCCTATAGAAGACATTGTTTAAAATCTATAGCTGTATTCTTAGAAAAATGAAAAACTTTCAAAAGCATCTTGACACGCACTGGTTCTTCGCCCTGAATGACCACGCCGAGACGCCCAAGATACTTTCCAAACAGACAACAGAACAAAAAGCATACAGATCTATAATTAGGTATAAATCCTTTGGCTGAATGAAAGGCTATTATTGAGCCTGAAAATGGAGTTTGGAAATCCAGAATGCTGTATGTGCAATGCTACAAATTATAACCCAGAACATTAGGGAGTCTATTATACAGTGGCAACCACACGCCCACACAATAAGAGCTGTGTGCTCGTGTTGTCTTCCCTTTGTAAAGCTTTTTGGAAAAAATGATAATAATAAAAACATATAGAGCAATTTTGAGCCAGGAATTCAAAGGCTGAAAAATCATTATCTGACACAGGGAGAACAGTCATATGGAAAATTACTACCTTCAGTATTACCTTGAATGCTTGAAATGCTTTATAGAAAAATGAGACACATTTTTTTCTTATTACTAAGCTTTCAAAAAAAAATTTTGTATCTGCAGTACCATTCTACTAGAAAGAGTTGCACTTAGCTCTACGGTGTGCCAAGCACTCAGATGCTCAGATGACAAAGAGTATCAGCCATTCACAAAGTCCTGGGAGTCTGGCTTCCTGTTGGAAACTTCTGATGTTTTCTTCAGAATTTAGAAATGGCCATTAATTTTCATTATCTTTGTGAAAAAAGAAGACTGAAGTTTTCATTAGTAGAGTAAAAAGAAATGTAAAACAACCTTTCCACAGTCAGCAAGACATTACCTAGCTGTGCTTCCTACAGTCTTTGTGATCCTGTCCTGTTACCAGGGTGATATAACTTTAGTACCACAGAACAGTAGCCTGCCTATTCACACCCACAGCATCTTCTTAAACATATGTTAGTTGCCCTAGAATTTCACAAAGTCTAAATCAGAAGAAATTATTTATTTCATTCTCCTCTATTTGACTTAAATCACATTGACTAGACTTAGTGACGGGAAACACAAGGAACAGGGCTATCATGACCTCACAATGTAAATGGGGACTTTACCTCTTTTAAATTTAAGTCACAGTTTCTCAGAAGTACAACAAAATTATCTCTACAAAACGTTGTGACAAGGCCACGCTGTCATTTCAGTAGTGGGCCACATGTTCTGAAGTTTTTCGAGGCACTATCTACAAGTCACTTTTGAGCCATGACAACTGAACAAACATCCCAAAAGGAATGAGGGAAAACAATCAGACCTGTTTCAGTTCAAAAATTTATTTTAGTGGCAGAGAAAGGTCTATATGAGTTTTTATTTTCTTTGTTTCCAGCCCATAATCTTTAGAAATTTATTTCTAGTTCAGCTTTCCCTTTTAGCTCTAAGGCAGCAACTACAGGACAGGTAGAATAAGAGTCTCTCTCCATTAAGAGATCCAGATTACATTTTAACTGACAATTCACAGATGGAATTATAAAATTAGGATCTTTGACAAGTTATATAAATATATCTTCCAGCTATGACAATAAAAGGTTAGCAAAAAAAAAAAAAAAAAAGCATAAAAGAGTATGAGATGAATATCCATACTGGAGCCAGATATTTGAATTCACAAATTATTACTGGCTTTAAGTTAATCAAATTCATGTGTAATGTTTTGCTTGTAGTGGTGGTGTGCCACTTCTGAGTGAGTGAAAGGAAGCTGGTAGAGTGGTAGGAGCAAAGGAGTATTTGGGACACTGCAGCAGGAGATACTGTCTTTACTATAACACACTCTTCCATCCCTTTATGATACCTTGAGGGTTCAGCCTCCAGTTGGTATTGAGTTCTCATAGGCACAAGGCTCTGAGATTCTACTGCAGAAACCGAGGAACTTTCTGTGTTGTTTTCTTGTTTGTTTGGGTTTGTATTTGTTTTAGCTTGTTTGGTTTTTGTTTTAAATATTAAATACTTAGAATATTTTAATATGGGGAGCTGCATGTTGCCCAGCAGGTCTGAAATCTCAATGGTGTCCTGCATTTCTGGAGCCAGATCTTCAGCTGCTGTAAACTGATATAGATGTTCTGTTTTCAGTGAAGCAAAGCCAATTTACATCAACTGGGAATTGAAACTACATCTGGTAAAGCATTCTTGGATCTTAGATACATGATAAAAATTAATATTCATTCAACAAATAGTTACTGTAGTTCATTAATAACTGAAACACTTACTAAATTTTCATCTTTCAAGTGGAGAAGAATCTATTTCAGCTCTATATCAAACAAGCAACGAGTTTCAAACAAAAAGTATTTCTCCTTGAATAAATTCTTCATTTATTTTTGCTAAGACTCTTCAAAAAATTCTTTGAAAATGCTCTACTAAACAAGATTTGGAGGGTAAATTAAAGTACTAAGTGGTGGATAATTTTTAATATAGTTTTCCTTCTTTTTGCTCATGTGTGCTCCTCTGTGATTATATGGTTGACATTTTTCATGAAACGTGCTGAGGCCAGAGTGAGTGCAGCTTTATGAAATTAAATAAAGACTGTATGCTATCACTTTCTCATTCAGTCCACAGGAAACCCCAAGCTGCATAGCAAGCAATGGTAAAAGACAGAGCAATAAATCTGATCAGGTTCACACACACCTTTAGAATGGAAAGACTGGTTTGATCTCATGAGCAAGATGCAAGTGCATTCATTTTTTAATTCACGGCATTCAAAGTAAAAAGAAGGACAGTCCCTGTGACTTGGCAATGTGTAAGATGCTGTGAAAAGTGCATTCTCGCTGAATGGATCAAATCATCAGCAAGACTGAACATCTCCCACAATTAATTATACATGTCTGAACCAAATGAAGAAGTACACAGTTTTGCTTTATCACGGATGCTGCAGCTTCACATTCACAGGATACACAATTCTTTTAGGACTAAGAGATTATTTATTTATTTACTTAGCATTTTCAATGGTAGAGTAGAATATCTTATCTGATTTTGCATGCACTGCATGGATATTATGGCATATGCTTTCATATTACTGAATGGTTTATGACTTTCTGAATTAGTCTGAAGGCCTAAGGCAAGGAGTGGATGGGTAGTACATTTGACCAGTCATTAAAGTGTCTTTTGCTGCAAAGAAAACCCTCTAAACCAAAAGGTTTCTTGGGTCTCACATTGGCAGTCTATGTGACCCCTACACCAGTTTTTATGCAATAAATAGCTTTTGAATATTTCTGTTAAAATTGGAGAAGTAGGTGGGAAATCCTTTTTTCACCTTGTTGTAAGCAGGTGACACATACTTAAATTGAAACTGTATGCTAAGGACTGCTGCAAGGATGTTTCCAGTAAAAAAAGAGGGTAGGTCTATTTTCTGTAGATAGAGGTTGACTTCACATTTACTAAAAAAAGTATTTTAAATTAACGATTTAATTGAACAGGATTAAATCGAAATCATAGCACTTTTTACTTTTTTTCTGTTCATTCAGAGCAGACTTTTTTAGTGGTGCAATCTAACAGATTTGAAAAATTTAGCAGTTGGTATGGGAGACACAATGTCCACACTATTAATGTTTCAGGAGCTTTATTTCAGACCAGCTTTAGTCTGTCTTGTGGACTGAGTGCTCATTAGCAGCAGGAATGCATGATATAAGCTCCTGGACCTCATCCTTTAGTTTAATTTCTTCAGGACAAAAGGCCAGTTGATGTGCCCTGAGACCACACTATGATGTGAATCAAAGTGCAGTGAGTGGGAAAAATCAAGAAACTTGCTTAAAATTGACTCTTCTGAGATGAGAAAACTAATGCCAACACAAATCGCGATATTCTGAGATATTATTACTTTTAAACAATAATATTCCTATTCTGAAGTTTGTAACTCTTTAAAATAAGAATGTTCCCTCTGCTGCTCCTTTCCACCATTATTCATCCTGACAGCTTGTGCAGAGTTTTAAATTGACCAAATATTTAACTAAATGAAAGAAATAATGGAAATATATTTTTGTCTTATTGTGATATTCTAAACAGTACCTTTAAAATCTTTCTGATACAAAAAAAAATTAGATGAGGACACAGAAAATGATGAAAACTGTTTGCATGAAGCACCTCAAAATCTGAAAGGAAAAAGTCTAATTCTTATCTTTTGATTATGGATTAAACTGTTTGTTCAAATAGTTTGGCATCTACATGAGCCAGGGGACCTACATTACGGTATGGTTCAGCTTGGCTTTGAGCGTCTAAGTGCTGCCCAGAACACCAGAGAGCTGTGAAGGATTAGCTGGTAGTACATAAATCATCTGCAATTTAGAATTTGAACCCATTGATACATAATTTTCTCACCACTTACTACACCGTAATCAATGATAAAACAGGAAATGATGCATATATTCTAATAACATCAAACTTCATTCAGTGTCCTAACTCAGCTGCCTAAATTCTACCTAACATCAGTATTTAGAGCTTCCAGTTAGCTAGTTCCAGGTCCATTGATTTAGGCTGGATTTATATAGACATCCCAGCAGATTTAAAGATTAATCTTCACTTAAGCCTTCTCAGTTGTGTTCAATTTATTGTCTACTTTGTTTCACAGTTATATGAGACAACGGTATGTCCATTGTCCTACCAAAATGAGAAAACTGCAAAGGAACCCATTATGTTGTGCAAATATTTTGTGAAATGGCTTGCCTAGGAACTCTGCAAGGAGGTGTCCAGTTATGGCCAATATCAGTTGCTTTATAAGAGAGGAGACTTCCCATAATCCCTTTTCCTATGGCTCTGACTTACCCTAGCAATTTCTCTTTTGGCTTCTGATCCTATCTTTTATTCTCAGAAATTTCTTGAAAGCAACAACAGATCGAACTTCCTTGATGCTAGCATTCTTCTCCAAAGAAAAAGTAAAATCCTTCTGGAAGATACAGTTGTATCTTCTTGTATAACTGTGTATCAGTTCACCACTCAGCTAGTTTAATTTCTTGTCCTCTACCACTCCTTGATAAAGCATTAGGGTGCTGCCTGGTCTATCCTGGCAGTTTCATTGAAGTCCATGCAGCTCTGCTAATGTTCACCTTTTCAGAATCAGGCACATGATTCTGAGACACCTTTAGACTTTGCTATTCAAACCCCTAGAACTACCTCACATATTTCATATTCTCACTAATTGCCTTGACAGATAACAATGGGGATGTTTTCAGCAGAATTACTCTCTGTCACTTGTTCTAGAACAGAAGGACAGGGACGATTCTGCTTCCTCAGCTATCTGAAAATGAGAAGGTGTCAGAAACTCATTCTTTCTCTTGACTTACCATAGCACCAGGTCTGCACTGCAGGGTCAAGGTATCTACATCTACAGAGGGGCTATACTGCGAAAAGCAATTCAAGCAAAAAATAGATTATCAATCACATAGCATTTTAGCTCTCAGTATGTGATACAGGAACAGACAGCTGTTTGGAAACTCCTTTTTGGCTTGAAACCCTATTATCTACAGCACCACTTGATGCTCTTAGATGAATGATCTCTTGGCTGACTCGGACTCTGGGTGGAGCTGTGCCATCTGAACACATGTGCCATCTAAATTGCTTGGACAATATCGCTAGGGGTTCAGTGCCAAGTGACTGTAGGTTTAGACAGGCAGCATACCTAATATTGTAAGTGCTGGCTGCTTTGTAAAAAAACCCCTTCTCTCTGACAATGCTGAAAAATTGGCTTTACTTTCTATCCAATATGTGATTGCACCTGTTGGTGCTTAACAGAGTTCCTCCCCCTCCAGCCAAATTCTTGTAGCAATAAATGACCATTCAAATGGTGTTAAGGAAGGAGGTTCCTCATCAACCTAGGAAATTAAAACCCCCTTTATTTAGATTTTAGAAAACCAAGAAGGTGTGTTCAAAACTGAAAGGTCTCTAGGGACTCCTTGATACAATCTCAAATCCTCTTTTGGTATGTCTGAGCTCATTGTGGCAAGTCCAATTAAATTAAACATTTTTTAAAAAACACTGTGGAGTTTGGTATCAGGACATCATTTAAGGAGCCACACCTAACATGCTGCCTACCTGTGTTTGTATCCATACTTACCCATAAAATCTGGATAACTACCCAAATTAGTTTTAATTTGTAAATAACCTGCCCAGAAGAGATGAAAAATTGCCAACAATTCAGAAAATGTTTGACTGCACAGAGTGCTGATGGGAAGAAATACTGGCCAAATTGCTTATGCAGGCACAGTTCTGGGAATTTTCTGCTCTACAAAATAATTAGCTTATTAAATCACTTACTGGAAGGCAATCAAATACCAAACCCTATATTCCAGTGAGGACCCAACAAAGTTAAATAGTGTGGTTACTATCACTTTGTTACCAAGGTTGTATATGTTGTGGCTGAATTTAGGTGCAGATTTGCAGGAAGAAAAACTTATAATATAAAAAACCCAAACTGCACAGCTAGAAAACCTTTCATTTTACCTCTCCATCAAAGTTAGAGATGTATCCAGCTTTGGATGATTTACAAACTCAGTCAACTAATGGAGTCTTTGAGTTAGTTCTGCTTGGATGTGGAGTGGAAGTCCCTAATTAACGATCAATATGATGAATATCTGAGGGACTTATTCAGGAAGAGAACAACTCTGTATTGATGATTATGGTACAAAACTAACCTCTTCAGACAACAGATTTTTTCTTTTTCCTAGGAAAGTTGCTGGATTATTAAAAGTGAAATTGCTAAAGACAGATTTCTCCTACTTTTCACTAGTGAAGGATGCTTTTAAGATGAATGCAAAGAGACAAAACCACTCCTGGGTATGAAACTGCTGCAGTCCCTTGCAGGACTCACTGAAGGCTGCCACTGCCATCGCACAGGGATCAGTTGTGAGAGTGCCAGAGACAAACCACAACCACTGCCACTTCACCACCCTCGGTCCTGACTCCCAGAGGGACGTGCCCAAGAACAGTGGAATCAACTCCTACTTCATGGGTGTGTATCACCACCCATCACACTCAGCAGAGACAAAAAGACAAAAACCAGATGTCAGCTTACAAGTTATTAACTGAAAAACTACTGGGTGAGCTAAGGTGAACTTCAGTTCGATACAAACTGGCAGACATTACTTATATGATGCTTTTCCTTAGGAAAAGCCAAAAGCACTTAATATTCCAATGCAGTTAATGTTCAGAAAGATGTATTCTTTCTCTTTTCAAAAATATCAAGTACTATTTTTAACCAAGTACAGAAAAATAGCAGCTCTCTTTTTGTTTGGGAGGATTTTAAGTCATACTTGTTGATTTAAACAACATTGTTTATATCCAGACACTCAAAGGCAGTTAAAGGACTGATCATCAGGTATCCCATTATCCCATTATAAAATTCACTGGAAGTTTATTTTCTGCCTGTCGGTGGAATTTAAATATTACTGCAATTAAATATAATTTTTTTCAATGCACAACAATACAATTTCAAGCAATTCTGTTCCACTTTGCTATGCTTTTATTCACTGCTTAACAATGTTGCCTTTCAGGAATTCAAGGCACAATGCAGCTAATGTTTTGTACCTATTTGTTTTCCTGGGGTATCTCCACAGGGAACTGGGTACATGGTATTGTTCCAGTAGGAATTTTTCTTTTGCTGTTTAGATTAACAGAAATTTATATATGTGCCGGGGGAAACAAGGTCAGAGAACTGTCCCTCTGGAGGAATGGTAAACAGTGTGGTAGTTGCTTATTCCTTCTAAAATAAGCATCAGCAAAGGAAAATTTTTAGAAGTGATGAATAGAGAAATACCTTAATCTGTTTACACACACTAACAGACACACAGACTCGCATTTTATGTATGAAAAATTGCTACCTTTGAAACGTAACAGTAGAATAATTTCCCAAGATGAGGATACTTCAAACATCTTCAGGTTATCACCTCAATACTGTAAATTTCTATTATGTTCTACAGAAAGGAATCTTGACAGGCAAGTCAAGAATCTGCTTTGCTTCTTCCTTAACTCTCTCTGTTTTGCCTGTAATCAAATAATAATCACCAGAAAGACAAACTGACGGCCTAAAAAGAGATAATATGTCCTGGGATGGCAACTTCTGTAGCACCAAAGTAATTTAGGAACACAAGACGCATTCAGATTCAGAAGGATACGTGCTTCCAAATCTCTTTTATGCTTTTAAAAATCCCCTGCTGTTTTGGTTTTATTGTCTCAGAGTTACCCAGGCAATTCCACTAACTGCAATGGAATTATTTGTGATTCACAGTGGAGTACATAAGAGGAATATGATACCCTTCATCTCTACATGACAAGAGAACTCCCTCTTTTTCCAAGGGAGAGTTTTTAATTTAAATGGTTAGACTCGGAAACGGGAGTATGGAACCCCTGAGGCTTTGAACAAGTTTCTTAATCTTGCAATTCCAGGCCTTCCATCTATAAAAACTGGAGTAATACTTTCTCTCACAGTAACAAATAGCCTTTAATGAGAGTGCCTGCTGCCTCCTGCCATAGGACAGGTGTCTTACTGACAGGGCCAAGAAAAGAAAAGGGATTTCTTACCAAAGCATTTGCTCATAATGCCTACAATAAATGCTGTAATTCAAATGTGTAATGTATTCAAAATGTGGGTTGAATAGAAATACTCTTTTGGGGTGTAAAACCACTGCATTACCTGGCATTCTATTTTAATATAATTTTCCAGTTTTTAATGTTTTAGGGGACATGCATATTTTCATATTTTTCCAATAAGAGTTATATTCTTACTAAAACACACCTGGCCTGCACCAGTGGGAAATGTATTTACTAGCTCCTAACCCAAAGCAGATTCTTGTGTTATATCAAGTTTGAGACGCTGAAGTAATGTGATATGTCTCACAGTTCATCTTCTACACCATGTTCAGCAAAAACTACCTTGGCACTATGCCCTGGTGGGCACATTGGGTTGGCTTTTGACCTGCTTGCATTGCAGCATCCATGCCTCCCTAGCATTGTCTCATTGACACATCCCTGAGAGAGATTTCTACTTAAACATCATAAAGAATGTATAACCTAGAGATGCGAAGCATCACCTCCGTGAAAAGAGCCCTGTTAGCTCAGTAGCTACTGTCAAGCAGTTGATATTTGGGTCAACTCTCTTCACAGTCCTCTTTTTCTTCCTGAGTGGTGTGGCAAACACAGCTCATTGCCTCTGACACGGAAGATACTTTCCTGCATGTCTAGCAACACCACAGGAACAGAAGCTTTAAGTGCTGTCTGCTACCTCTCCCTCCCAGAGCCAGGAGAAACTGTAGGGTAAATACAATAGCCTTCTAGCATAAAAGGAGTACAGCATTGTACTACAAGATTAAATTAAATTCTTTAGTGAAGCAAACTGATAACCAGTGAAACTTTATATGTTGACTATTCAAAAACTTTTTCAGGCGTCCTGTTAAGACACAAGATGATGGAATGGAAGATATTTTGAAACACAGATGTTTAAAAAATCTCATACTCCTGAATTCAAAATTTTAAAACTGGGGAAAAAAGCTTCATGTTTGGGTGTAAATGGAGCCATGAAGCAGGAGCAGAAATAACAGCAGCAAATCAGTCTACCAGCAGAAGCTGGATCATTTCTTTGGGAACTCTTTGAGTTAATCTTATAATTCAATAAATTTCACCTACATCAGTGAATCATCATTCTGCTATTTATTAAATTCTTCTGTAGTCACAAAATCCTATCAAGGTTATCCTCTCATTTTAAATCTGTCAGGCTTCATTCCTAGTCCCCACAGACCATTTTTATGTTGATAATACTGAGAAGTCTACATTAAGTGAGATAGAAAGAAAATTGAGAAATCCTCAAAATCAAGCAGAGTTCATCTTTCTTAAACTACTGCAATAACCTACCGTACACTTCAGCTGAATATTGTTTGTAATATCTTCCCTTGAGAACTGCAGTAGTGTTGGAAACTAGTACTTTAGCAAATTGAGCAGAAAATGTAGTATTTCTTTTGGCTCTACCTTCCGCTGATATAATGCAGTCTTGTTTGTCTTTTTAATTTAGCTTTTTAAAAAGAAACACCACACAAGGAATATTTGTTGCACTGCCAAATCCAGTATACAGCTACAGATTGTGACACAGAAATTACACCTAGCTGCTCCAGAACTAACTTAAAAAAAGCAGCTCCTCCTCTCCTAGAATATAATGGTGGTGGAGTAATGGTGGTGTCTCCCAGAGATCTAGGGCAAGGAACCAGAACTCTTACAAAAATGGTTTTGTTGGAAGGATGAAGACATGTCAAAATACACTTTATGCCCTGTTCAGAGAAAATATCTTCCAGTCTTTGTTAACGGAGTGGAACAGCTGTTAAAAAGTACCTTCCTACTGTCCAGCCTAAGTCCTCAAAATTCCTGAACATTACATCTGACCAATCTTCTTTCCTGACTTTCCCCTTCCTTTCCAACAGTCCAACCCCAGCACCAGCACCGTGCTCTGCTGTTCATAGGAAAGGGAAGTTGGGCCATGGTCATACTTGTCACCACTTTTCCAGCTGATCTTGCTACCTCTAGCAAGTCTTTCATGTTTAGCCTTTTGCATGTTCCTATGATTAATAATAATCTGAAAATAAAGGGAATATGGACCAAAAAAGAGAAAATATAAATATAAATATGTGCAGGGACAGTGTTTTTTTGTTTGTTTGTTTTCTCAGTAATATGGCTTTCAATACTTTTTTGAAAGTAAAATTTTGAACTATACCTTGTTTATCGAAGAAACGATAAAATTAAACTGAGCTGATTCTTGACCAAACTAAATCTTCCAAGAAAATGTGATGAAATCCCTGAAAGACGTCTTTATGGTTCAACTAATAAAACTAGATTTTTCCAAGGGTTTTTGTGTACTTCAAAGGCACTGTAGAAGAGACTAATTCCTGTTGTCATCCTTGCACCACAATGTGGTAAATAATGGTTGAAAACATTTTTTCTGTAGGCTGAGGTACAGGCAAGGGAGAAAATGTCATACTTCATTAATCCTCTGGGGAGTTGCTCTGGGGTCTTATGGGAATCTAAATACAAAAACAAAGAGATGAACCTTGAAAAACTATGCATGACTGTTAAATAATGTAAACAAAATGGGATGTCTTGAATGCCTAATGCTGAAAGAAGTATGTTTCCTTGATAGAGCCAAGACATTTTTCAAGATAATTTCATCCTTGTGTAATTCTTCACTGTTTATGACTGCTAAAAATTACTGCTTTGACTAGAACAAACAACTTTTCAGGGAAAAAGCTAAATACTTTGCATTCATGGATTGGAAGCTTTCCCTCTTTCAAGCTGTCCCATCATTGTAATCACCCGTTTTATGATGTGCAAATTAACAGACTTGATGAATCCTTGTTGGATTCCCTTTGCATATGACAATTTGGTGTAAATATTTCAAATAAGTTATGTAAAAAATACTGAGTCATTCAAAACCATTGCCCAACATGTTTGCAGTATATTTATAGATCAATGACTCCAAGAGCAAGAGTTCTTTGTACAGAAGAAAGCTCAGCTTTAGTATATGCTACAGTTTGACAATGAATAAACAGACATGCAAATGAATTCTTGACACTGAAGTCTTGAAACTTCAGTACAAATGAATCCACAGACAAATCTGAATGTATAAAAGAATATAAACACATCAATTGGAGGAAAAAAAATGAAGGATGCATCAACATAAGCACTGTAATTTGGAGCAAAAATGCACTTTCAAAGCAGAACTCCTAGCCACCTTCACCCACCACACTTTGGTTCCCATTTTGATTTTCTTACTACACTGAACTGAAAGATGTACTCCACGAGGTCACTCAAAGCCATATGCTGCTAGTGGACATCACGTCTATAGGATGGATTAGAACTAACCTGGAGCAGAACTCTTACAACGTTAGTAGTATGGTATTTCACTTTGCAGATCCATTGTTGCAACTCCATTTGCTAATACAGACACAGTCTATGCTGGCAGGACTGTGAACTATAGAGTACATAAGCAGGAAATGATATTCTGTGGGTTTTGAGGAAATTCAGACCTCAAATTGGTATGTGTTTCAGTCTTCAGATTAAACTTCAGTTTTGTGTACACTGCAAATAAAAATTACTTCAGGTTAAGAGTCATAATGCTGCTACCTGAAGAAGTTTAGATGTGAGCTGGAAGTCTGGATTCACATTTTTCTTTTGGAGTCTCATCTGCTCTTTCATTTTCCAGTCCTTCATGAAAGGAGAAATAAAATCTTGACCCCACTCTACCTAATGAGAATTTTGCCACTGACATCAGTGGAGCAGGGGTGTCATTACTAAAATGCATTTCAATGCAATCCCTATAGACCATTTTTCAAAGCTCTTTCTAAACTGGAATTGAACTAAGTGGAAACACAATACACAGTCATCTAAGAACACACCAAACAGCATTTTTACGAAATTCCCCCTTGAGTAGAATAAGGTTCTAAGTGTCCTCTGCTCCATAAACATTTGAATGCCTAGTACACTGAAACATCTGGACACCTCCCCTTACAGATCTCAAGTAAGGATATCAGGTATATTAAAGTAGAAATATCAGGCACAGTCATATTAGTTCCACATATGAAAGGAAAATTTGCAAACTTCTCATCAGCTACTGATGGCAAAATAGATTCAGAATTCATGCTCTCTCCCACCAAAATAAAACCAGACTCTGAAAGAATTTCTTAGGCTGCAAACTCTCATTACTTGCATTCATACACTTTACTATTTTCAAAAGAAAGAAATTTGAAATAATGTTTTACAAGAACCTTCCCTTATGCACTGAGATAACATGGTATAATATATAATGCCAGGCTACTAAATCCAATATCACTGATGGATTAACCACTAAACATCAATAACTATAAGTAAAAACAGAATAAGAAAACCACTTTCATTTAGAAGGGGCTATTAATATTCCAGCAAAAAAGCAAAGATATATGTTGCATAAATATGGAAAATTGACACCCTACAGGCTGCAACTATAAATTTACAGGAAAAAAAAACCCCAATTCTTTTGTCCTGTATTTTTTCATAAAATTTATTTTGAATTACAGAAATCTGTGGCCTAGAGGTGTTGGATCTAGATAGTCCATGGAACTGTGCTATCATCATTAGGTCATTAATGCAGCTCTAGCCAAAACACTAAAATCTGATTTTTGCTCAGTAGGTTGCATGGAATGGACTGCTACCCTGAATTAATTTCCAGAGTACTAGGGTTCATATTACAGGTACCAAGCACACAGCAGACAGACCAAGAAAAAAGAAAAGAGATTTGTGACTCATCTAATTTGCTCATTCTAGAGACAGTCTTCAGGTTGAAGCACTAGCATGCTGACATGGGACAGCCCACCATTTTGTGCATGACTCTTGCTTTCTAGAGCCCTCCATTGACAGTGATTACAATTGCTGCAACTAGCTTATTAGGGAGAAACAACTTTTAAGAGACAATAATTCATTACCTTTAAACCAGATATTAAAAAAGGGACTGGGATTCACTTGTAATTTATATCGAAAGGAATACAAGTTCCAGTATTTCTGGAACAGCAGAATGCTGGAGACAGCATTTTCCTACTAAAAAAACAATTTAAAAACCCACTACTAAATAATGCTCATCTGATTGAAATTCTTCTTCTTACTGATGATTATTTATTACAAGATTGCTTCAAGAGGAGCACAAAATTGACCAGGTGGCATAAAAGATGCTAGTATCCACTTTTGTTCATGAACATCAACATCTAAACCACCATGAAAAGCAAAGCATACCCTTTACTGATTGAAACCTTGCCACTATACAATCATGATTTGTTAGAAATCAGCAATTCAGATTACTTCATTACTTGTATTCTTCCCTTCTTTTTTTCCTTTCTCTGAAAGCAGAGAATCCATGAAAAGATCACTGTCAGTCGATCATTTCATAATAAGGAAGTGTGGGTTTTTCTTTACAGTACGTAGAAGACTAATATAAATACCATAACTATGCAATAGTATATTTATATTAGGATCAAGGACAGTTTCTTTAAACGGTTTATTTCAAATGGGTATTCCCTGAATTTGTCCCTATAAGAACATTTAATTTAGTATTTCACTTTGGTGACAGGGTTGTGAAAAAAATTAGGTACTCTTCTCTACTTCTACTATTTCTTCCAATGAGAAAAATTCCTTATAAAAAGAGTACTCATTTCACAACTTGACTAGCTTTCTTCTTCTATGATAATTATCATTTCAGTCTTAGGTGTTTATTTTCTTTTCTCCATTTATATATGGTTTAGTAGCTCTCAGTATATTTAGAAGCCATTTAAAAAAACATTCTTATTGCTCTAACATGATTTTGTTGTCCTTAATGCATTATTATCCATAAGAATAATATATTTATTTTTTACTTTCTTTGGTTTAACAGAAGAGCAGTTTGATTTCTTATTTTTTAGCAACTAAAAGGAGCAGCCTTTTTTTTTAAGGGATCAAAGACCAAAGATCAGATTCTCTGTTTTTATATAAAAAGATGCATTTGATGACATTCCATTTCCTACTGTTCACCTAAATTCCCTTTCATATGCTCCCAGTGATAGCAGCATTAATCTTCACATAACATCGAAATTCTGCCTAAGCACATCTGAATAATCTTTTCCTACAGCATTTCTTGGAAGCAAAGTTTTCAGCAAATTAATATATATGCATGCTTCTTCATGTCTTTGTCCCTAGATGGTTGGGGGTTGACAGAATTTATTTTTAGCCTCTGCTTCTGCTTATCCCACATCTCTGCCCATTTTCTTGGAAAGAAGTATGGATAAGTATACCTTCATCCACAGAGACAAGCTGTAAGCAACTAACACAATTACTGTAATTATGCTACCAAATAGAGGTTCTTTTTCTGGGCTACAAATATGTCAGAGAAATTTAGATGCAAAAGAGAAGAAAGTGGTTTGACAAAGCCTTTTTTTTTTTTCAAGTGAAAATGCCAGTAAATCAACATTCATTTAACATAGAGGTACTTTCAATGCAACTCTTTATACTAATAGCAGGAACATGTAACTAATCTTTATTCTTTGAAAATGTGGGATCTAAAAGTCCATTAATATAACTCCCCAGATAACTTACCTCTGATTCTCCATATTAAAATGTGAGGAGCATCAAAAAGATGTCCAGTTAAGGCTCCAAAATAATAAAGCAAGTGTGGATGCTAATATACTGGGAACAAGTTCCTCTTTATTCTTTGTTAAGATTTAAGATAGCTGGCTGAAATTTTTAATATTTTAATCCATCCTAAAACATCCAAAGTAATTTTTTCCCTGTCAGCTTATTGATGTATCTTCATGGCATTCCATGCTAGTTTTCAGCAGCGTGTTTTTTATATAAACTTCCTTTATTTTTTATATTTTGTCTATTACTCTCTGTTTTGTGTTTGTATATTGATGAGTAAATCCTTTAATTCTCTGCCTGAGAACTGAACCACTCTCTGAGGATGTTCAGTCATATCAACTGCCTTCAATGGAAACACGTAACAACTGCTGCTTCCCACTGTCAGAGTTTTAAGGTGCCAAAATAGCTACTGGTGTTAATAGTTACATACTAGATAATAGCTGTGGTGATCCTGGTTCTAATTCTCCTAGCACATTATAAATGAAATTGTTCACTGACTTCTAAACAACTGCATTAGTAAATGACATTTGAGGGAAAGGTTTGCAAGATGGGGCTGCCTGGTCTTTCCAAGAGAAACTTCACCACAAGGAATGGCCTGTGGATAGCACGTTCATGGTGGTATTTTGAGTCCAGGCTGGGTTAGCAACACACACAGACTACAGTTCAGGGTGTTTGCTTCATGGATGGGTGTCAGTCGAAGGGCAGTGGATGAAGAGCAACACTGAGAGGTCTGGCTTGCATTCTCCAAGGCACCTTTCAGACAGGAAATACAAAGGCAGTTCCTTGCTCCAGTAAGCTTAATGCAGTACACCAAGCATGGACTCCCACAGTGCCATTTTTGCAAACTGTTCAGACTTTATCTACAATGTAAGGAGCTTTATTGTTAATTCACCTTTTAAAAGTGCAGGGCATTAGGCATCCTTTTTACACACAGGCCTGAAAATCACTGCAGACAAAAAAAAAAAAAGGCAGATAATTAAAACTAATTAAATTTCAGTGCCTAAATCGAGTACAGGACAAGCCAACAGGCTTGAATAAAACTGATTGCCAAAGAGTTCAGGCTGCTTTCTAAATGCAGTTCTTTAATAGATAATAAAATGTGTGAGTGTACTAGTGTGAGTGTACAAGCAGAAGTGTTCTACTTGGATATTACTTTTAAATTTCCAAAGGGTTTTGAATAATTTCCGTGATTTTATTCAGGGCTGGAAAATGTGTTACTAACTTGGAATCTAATAATAGTAAAGTTTACCTAGATATTTTAGCACCAGGAGCCACTGATTAGTTTTGAGTTAGAAAATATTTGTCTTTGAAAAGCTTGGGAACATGATTTACCTGTAGTCTAATGATTCAAAAATCATCCAGCCAATAGAAGTATCTGATCATTCATTACCAAAATGCCATCATCAAAGCAGAAAATACTCTTTTAAGCTATTCAGCAGCATAATGGTAGCTTCGTAATTAAAAGTAAATTAACTGCTGAAGATTGTACTAAGTCATATCCAGAACAACAAACGTTTTTTTCAACAGGAAAGATTTTTTTTTCAATTATCTTTAGAAGCTCCTTAAAGAACTGGTGCATTATGAGTAGACAATTATCACTAAATCTTGAGACTCATACTTGCATATTTTCCCCTGGACTCCTGACACTTCTTGTTGATTGAAGTTAATTGCTTGTGTGACCTCCTTCAAGCCAAAATCCAATTTTACTTTTATAAAGGGCACTCTTTATAAACCTGTTCTTTTCCTGACCACATAAAATGGGAATCTGGTTAAGTTCATCAAACACAAAAAAACAGAGCCCAGAAACCTTTATAAAAGAGTTTCTCACATATAAATAATTAAAGTCCAAGTTCTCATCACTGAGATTTCATTAAGTCTTTTAGAAGCAGAGAATATTTCCACTGCAGAAAGTAGAAATGGGTTGTGAAAACTTTCAGAAGACACAGAATGTATCTCTGTTTATCCCCCTCTGCTCTATGGGAGCTGTACTACTGTGTGCCAGTGCTGACAACTGGAGTGTTTTCCCCTGTCTCATAGAGGGTGGCAATTGCAAGAATCAAATATTCAGGGAAATCCAAGCAAGTTAACAGTGACTTAGTGATTTAATTAACTTGATTTTACAATTAACTATGCCATGATGTGGTGTGTTCCAGTTGAAGGAGAGATGTGGTTCTAAAAGATAAAGTAAAAATTAATTCAGTGGGGCTATAACATGGAAATATGTGACTCTCCAAATTATAACGGGTTCTGCAAGTTTTTCTGTGACCTATAACACTGTCCAGAATATCAGTGGCACTGCAGGTGGTGACTGTCTGCTGAACAAACCCCTACTTTCTTGTTATGAGATTTACAAAGGGATTCTTTAAGACAGCCTTACATCCATTTTCTGTATACCTGTACCAGGCTGCCAACCTGAAAGAGGAATGCTTTATTAGTACACAGAGACAGGACATCTAACAATGGAAAAATAGCCTAAGGATACTCTGCTAGCTTCTGATTGACTCAGATTGCACTAAGGTCAAATACCTACTCTTAGCCATTAGCAGCTGGAGTTTCATTATTCGTCTTACCTTAGAAGCCACAGGGAACTCCCCTGGAATACAGTAGCATTAGCAATTTACTATTCTTTTATCATGGTTTAAAGTATTCTGACTGTGACAGCTATTCCTATGGCTGGTTTTTTTTCTGAATGATGTTACATTAAAGGCTAAAATTTATTACTCCTCATTTTTGCCTCTCCAGAGGAGTGAACCAATATGGAGATTCTTTTTTTCCTCATGCTTGATTATTACATAATTTCTGTATATTCTTTTCTAGCCAGAGACTCTTGTTATTCTGAAAACTTTATTTATCTGATAAACTAATAGCTGTGACTTTCCAACTTGCGAAGTTCTGTACGTAGCATTTCTGCAGCATGTGTATAAGCAGCAGAAAATGCGACAAAGTAGTCAAGATAGCAAAATCTCTAAAATTTCCAGTTAAAAATCCAATAGCATTGTTAGCTCAGCCAGCTTGTCAAGTCTGTATATTTTACAATGTATACTGCAGATTCAGTTATGATCTCTAAGTTAAACGTTGAAAGAAAGACAGTTATAGATAATACTTTCTATAGATAGCATCAGTTATTATCTGGGGAATGGATAATATCTATCTTTATGGATAGATAAATTCATCTACTTTCCTCCTCTTTTGAGCTCTTCCCTGCTACCCCCCTTCAACTATTCATTATGCAGCTTTTGTGAATCATTTACTGGTCTTTGAATCTAATTTCTTATGTTGGAACGAAGGAAACATTTTCAAACTACTCTCTTGAATTTTCTTAGTATCTTCAGGAGCTACACAGGGTGGACCTGGCTCAAAATGAACCATAATAATCTACCAGGGACCATTATATAAGCAAGAATCAGCCAAAATGCATGTCAAGAAGCATGTCAAAGGTCCTCCTCAGGGCACTTCCCAGTTGTTTTGCATTGTCCAAATACCGCAAAGCAGCAAAAAGTTGAGGATCTGGTTCTTAGCTATTAAAAACCTGATCTCCTAAAATATTTCTGTATCTGGTATGACACTTAAAACATTTACCAGAGTAAATCCCCTGGGAAACCTGTCCTGCACAGTGCAAATCTTGAAAGAAAAGAAAAGGAAATAACTAAGCAGAAAGCAAACTAACCAAGATAATTGGAATAACCTGTTACTGTAACCCTCTTGCCTCCTTCCCTGCTCCCCATCTTCTGGTCATCACTTCCTTTCATCATGCTGCTGTCAAAGTTTTAGCTCTGAGGCAAGGATGCTAACTATTCCGTGGTATTAGTGACAGAGGCAGCCTGTAACATGGAGAATATTCCAATGCAAGAAGTATAGAATTGCACATTGGAATTATAACTAGGCTACTCCAAAACCTGCACAGAAACAGACGCCCAGTGATGTTCAGTCATCTCCTAAACCACTCTGTCTGAACTCAGTTCAGATCCAATTATGTGCAATGAAACTGAAGCTCCACCAGTGAGACATATATTTGTACCTATGTAAATGTTGGCCAGATTAGATAACTAAGTATCTAACAAAACATTATCACTCCATCCTTTGTGCTTTTTATCTGACTGGTTTTGGGGTTTTTTTTGACTGATAAGTGCTTTATAACCTTATTTTAATGAAAGCACTCAGTCTGATGCTACTTGTGATAGGAGATCTCTATTTGGATTATGTTCATCCATTGAACAACAAATTAGGCCCACAGATAATAATGTTTGCTTTATCATACTGTTTTATCTGAATTAGGAATAGAATTATCACCCTACCATGTGAAAGAGCATGTGTTCAGCTCTTTCTGGTAAGCGAGGCTGAGTAGAAGTTGCTGTGAACAAATGCAAACCAACAACTTCAAGTAGTTAAAAGGCTTCTTATGAGACCCTGCTGAAATGTAACCTTAGGAAAAGCTGATGCAGGTGGTATATAATTCAGGGACTGTATAATTCTGGTAGCTGTGCTCCCAATTCATCCCTGTTCCTGGTTTTGATGTAGCTATTTATTAAAAATGTGACCCGGGTAGGCAGAAAATTGGAGGACCATTAACACGAACAGTTAGCACTCTATGGCACAAACTGTGCCAAATAACAAGTAAAAATTGCCATGTGCATTAGACAGAAATTTCTCAGCAATTTGGACGACTTAACAATTTTTAGTATTATAACTTTTCTCCTTGTGGCGTAAGACAGACTTCAGAAAACAAAGTATTTAGCAATTTAGCTTTCACAATAGGTTTTACTCCCTTGACTACTAGATTTAAAGAGTAATGTTCTGACATATTAACTCACCAACAGACCGAGAGATCTTTATTTCAACACTATTAGCACCTCAGGATATTACTAAATTTATTCTATAATAATAGTGATTCTTGTTCAAATGCACAGGGTTCAATTTGTTGCCCCGCATGAGATTTAGAAAAGAGCAACCTAATGACTTTGTTTCTGTTGTCTGTCTCTAGATTGCTGAACAGTGATTATGCAGTCACTTTAATTGTCTCTGCTCATGAAATGGCAATATTCAATTATGTTTACTACTTGGAAATATCAATGAAGAAAAATATACCAAAACCTACAAGTATTCATCCATTTTTTAACAAAGTATATTCCTAAAGAAATAAGCAGTGATTTTTTTGTTTTATCTTTGAAGATTTGACATTTTTAAGGTGAGGAAGGTTTCTAATCTTGGTCAGATACCTCAGTACAACAATGTCAAAGATAATTTAAAATTAGAAAAATCTTAGCAATTCTAGCAAAGAGAGAGTTTTGACCACCTTCACATACTAAATCACATTCTGTAACAGTTCTAATAGAGCCAAGACAGTTCCTGTTAATTATATGTTACTAATAACATAACATAATTTATAGCAGTGAAGTCAAGGAACCCTATTGACAAGCAGGTACATGATGTAGCAGCCAATGAACCAATACAAAACTTGCCACACATTTAACACTCATAAGTAAAAGGATGAGTCAAGATATCATCACTGTAAATAATGCCACCATAGCCTAACTCTTGGGAATATAATTACCCCCTTGAAAACACTAATCCCAACCTATTTATATCACTTTAATCCCATATAAACTCTAAAATTATTAGATGTAAAAACATCCAAAAACCATGGGATCTCAAACCTTTGAGGTCACAGACCACCAGCAACCCCAAAGTGTCCTATATGTCCTCAATTTCCAGGGGCAAAGCACTAGAATGGTACCTCCTGTGAATCTGCAGCCCAGTGACAGCAACTGCCAGCATTGCTGTGTAGCAGATCCCCTCGCTGAACATGAGGGAACTGCTCTCTTCCAGCTGTTCCCAGCACCAATGGCCTCCAACAGACGGTTCATGGCTTGAGCTGTGCTTTTCTTTACTAAATCACAGCAACTTCTAGAAGTTCCTGCTTTGTAAAGGAGTGATATGGAAGCAGGAATCACTGCATGACTTTTTGGGATCCTGGAAACTAATTGTCTTCATAAGGCTTCCTCCACAGTCCTCAAGACACATTAAAAAATTGCCAGGTTTCTTTGTTCTTAATGTCTCAGTGACAATTTGTCTTTAACAAGGGTGTGTGACTTTAAATGGTCTTTTATGCTATTACTCTCCCCATAATATTCTTTGCTTTATTTTTGATAGGTTTTAGTGAATTCAGAAGGAAAAAAAAGGCTGATGTTATTATTTCTTTGACCCAACAAACTAAAAAATCAGTTAGACAAACCCATTATACCACACCATATGCTTCACAAAAGTGGGTGTTTAACACTTGTGGCAAAGTTCTCCTAAAATATTTAGAACAGTCCCCAGTCACTTGACTAACATGAACCAAACAGGTTTTATTTCCTGATAGATTTTATCCCACCATGTGATGAATATCTTTTCCAAATAATAGGGGGAGGCTGCAGTTCCCAGCATGTGGAGGGCCTTCAAATAATACCAAGATAATTCTTGTTTATAACTCTGTGCCAGACTGGCTTTGTTGATATGCTGCTAGTTATCTTAAGATCCTATTATCTCTTCTCATGCTTATCCTTTCAACAGAGACACTTGCTGAGAACATTATAGTTGAGGGAGAGAATATGCTATCTTTCTGTTCAAGCCATCTGTCTGTTTTAACAAATTTAGCATGGCCTTTTTAATTTACTTTTCTTTTAAGTTTCTTATACACCTTTGGGATACTTACTAGATAGACAGAACTGCCTGAAAGGCTTTTTGTTTGTGTGTTTTTTGATTTCTGTTTGGGTTTTTCTTTGGAGGGGTAGGGACGGAACCCGCTGAAACCACAGAATAAATAGTTTTGCCATTCAGTGTTACTTGATGATATCAGAGAAGGCAAAATCCTTTTCCACATGCTCAATAAGGAAAGCAAATTTAGCAGGTGTGAGTATTTACTTATAGTTGATTCAACCCCACCAACACAACATGTGAATTTGGCATGTGTTAGGCAGATAGGTTGCATGGATTCACCTTTTCCGGCTATAGTCACAAAAATCAAAGAAGCATGGGACCAGATGACAAGGAGACAGCAGCTCTCTCTTCTGCCTGAGGAGTCTTGAACCCTCATCTCTTAGAGGAAATTCCTGAACACCATTTCATGTTTGGATAACTCTCCTTCAAAGTACTTCAAAGACCAATGAAAAATGTTGGGGAACTGTTTCCTACCTCCTAGAGAGAGGGGAAGCTGTAGTTAATTTTCCTGCTTTGTTGATATGACTTAAATCTAGCCCAGAATTTGTTTCCTTGTTTATAACAAAAATACTCTACAGACTTGCAATAGACTAGTTTGGGCCAAATAAAACTTTTTAATATGATATTGTGTTGTTTTCCTTTGTTGAAGTTTTTTCATTAGATGGCTGAATCAAAAGATCAGTCATTGATGTGTTCCCTTTACTGATCAAAGGATGTGAGTAAGAAATTCAGACGCTTTAGGAAGATGATCCATCCCTGTCCTCTGTGATTAACTCTTGTGTGAACTGAACACCTTGAGTCAAAGGAAGCAAAGGCCTACAAAGGATAGAACTGAGTCTATTGTATTTTAAATTCAGCAGTATTTAAACTAAAGCTGTCAGTTTGTTCTTTTGTTCTTTATGCAAACAGAACTACATTTACCAGTGAGGGCTGAGAGACTGAAAATTGTCCATTGCTTTATATGTCATGCTAAGAAATATTATCACAAAAAAATAATATAATCTACCTCAAATAGAAAATAATCTCAGTAAAATCAAAAACAATCTCAGTAATCTCAGTCTTTTTAGTTTCAGTGATCCATCTCTAATGGTAAAATAATGAACCTTTTGGATAACTATTCCTTTAAAACTGTCACAGAAGTGCTGTGAGAATTGCTGTTAGAGAGAACAAAGGACAAGCTGTGTTAACAGGGAACAGTTTTGGGGGAACACTAATTTCTAGGAGAACCTGAAACATTTGATGTCTACAAGTATCATCAGTTGCCACACACCATGCTCTGAAAGTAAATACATGCAATTATTTCCTGGATTGTGTTTCCTTAAAATACTCTGACTTTATTGCTTAGCTGCAATATTACTGAAGCACAAATACCTTTGATCACAAGTCAAGATGAGAAACAACAGTGCAAGCAGCGAGTTGCAAAGTTACTGTGTGGTTCAAGCAGCAGATGGCTTGCTTTCTGAAAAAAAATCTGCCAACTGGCAGGAGAAATGTTAGACTGAGAAAACAATATCTCAGTTTTGTGGAGACAGCTTCTATAGTGGCATTCATATTTATCATGAGATGGACTTTCTCTCACTGTGAGCTTTCAGCTGAAGTACAGGCGAGAATTTTTAAATTCACCCTCTTTTTCACACACACATACACACACCGTGAATGCCACTATAAAAATTCTCTAATGTTAAATCTTTATTAGTATGAGTTTGCTTACAGTCTCTAAATTTAATAAATCTCTACCAAAGCTTCAAGTTATAGGTTCTCAAGAAAGTTTTAACAAAGAGGAACAATTTAGTGATCTGGACACGTGCAGTGTACTAAGTGTGACCAGTGGTGAAATTCACTGTTCAAAAGTCAACATTATTACGAGAGCATGCTGCTGTTATTTTAGTAAGAATTTACACGCAACAATGAATGAAGAGAAAATGTACATGCATGACTACATTTATTGTGGGAACTACTATTGCCTTTCAACGATAAAGGCTTATATAAGGAAATGTCACATCTCAGACACTGAAATATCTTGTTCTGCACATCTGCTTATCTCTTTTAAGTTTAAACATAGCCCATACTCCTTGTTGCTATAAAGGAGACTGGAAAGAAAAGAACAAGAAGAAAGATCTAGGAAAGCAAGGAGAGAAGATCCATCTGAGAATACTGAGAATATTATTAATACCATACAATAGGTTCATAATGAGCCCATTGAAAAAGAGCAGCATTTAAACTCTGAAAAATCAAATGGCTAAATTTAAACACGTTGACAAAAAAAAAAATTGTCACTTGTATAATATGTGTGAATCAGCAGAATTATCACCGTTGGTAGGTCTACTGAAAAAAGACTTCCAGAAGAATGGGAATTCTGTGACAGGGTACCTTTTGTATACAAGGTATGCAAGAGGATTTATCAAAAACCTGAAAAATTCCTAAATTTTTTCACATATTTTTTCACTTCCAGACTCAAAACTTAGAATTGTTTGACAAATAGCTCTCTGTTACTTCTCACACACATTCTCACATCATTTTATTTTGGAAACTCAGTTGTCCTCAGTAAACTAAGTTTTCCTACTTTTATTATTCTCTATTTTCTCACTTCAAAAGCAAAATGTCTTAAAGTTGACTTAAAGTTTTTTCTGTGTATAATGAAAAACGAGTCTGTGCTCAGCTCTAGACTTCCTTCACTTTAAGTATTTCCAAACACAAGGGCAAGAAGCTCCACTGGAGAAGCAATTTAGCAAAGAAGTTTGTTTATTCTTATCCAGCTTCTGAGCTGGGTTGATATAATTGTGGACGAGGAGGAAAGGTGATTTTATCTTCCACCAAATCATGACCAAGTCACTTCTGGGCCAATCTCAGACACACTAAATTTTCAGTGAGGCTGCTTTATCTTAAATTGACTTTCCCTAGTGCTAATCTGATTAATCCAGTTTTACTGCTGTGAGCGGATGGATTAATATAAAGAGATCAGCAGGGGATAGCCTGGACTATTCAGATTCTCTTCTATCCATTAATTTGTAAATGCAAACATAAAATCAAGTCAGGAGTAATTTCCATCAAAAGCTATGGAGTACTCAAAGTCAAAGTAATCATATGCAGTTTCTGAGTTCTTTCTGTTGTGATGATTTTTAAGGTATATGTGGTATCTAAAGCTTGATCTAAACACAACAGCAAGTAAATACAAGCATGCATATTGGAAATGTCTACAGACTTACCCATCTGCATCCCACTCCCTCGAGCTGTTATCTCCAAGGACTTCCCTTTTAGGCTACTGTCACGTGACACCATTAAATCAATCTCATTGTGTTCCTTCTTAATAAAGTGTCAATGCCAATACATTAATGAAAAATGCATGAAACAACATAATTAGCACAGGAGAAAAGAAATAGGAGAAAGTATATTTCAAATAATGGTACATGTTTCTCATGTTCCTATGGATTCAGTGTATTTCCAATTTGGAGTCCCTTGCCATATATTCCAATAAGATCTAAGATGTAAATAATGGTCTAGATCGTATAAAGTCTCCCGTATCTAGAACCTGAATAATATTTATAATAAAATAAAAAAATGATGAAAAAATGTGTAGTATGTTGTGGTGCAGGAACATCAGTTATGTAATAGAGCAAACGCCATTCAAAGTGGAACTGCAAACTGGAAGCTGCTGGAGACACAGAGTCCTGTTTTTTCTTTCCTTCACTTGTGACTAAAATATGCATATAAATCTGCAATTCAATATTCACCTCAGTTCACAAAAAAAAAAAAAATCCCTCATAATATTTATATTAAACTATTTCTGGTGTGTTTTATTTTTCTTATTTGGCTTATGGGTAAAATCATCTATGTCCTAGTAGGTAAAGGCCCAAAACTCCCTGATATTTTTGTCACATTTAAAAAAGTAAGTTATTGCTTGGTTTCTTTTCTTTCTGTAAAGTTTGCTGGTTTATTACTGCATTAATTGGAAAATCTTAAATGTAAGAGTGAAGCATATACTTACATATATTCAGTTACATATTCACATATGCCTATAATTCTTAATTCATTAAGCATAATTTTTGTTTAAGGAACTATAGTGTACTAAGCATTCTACAAATAAATGACACAAAAAAGACACCTAGCCAAAGAATACAGATGAAAATTAGAAATGGTTGGCTAAATTATACAGTCAACAGTATTACATCACAGCATTTATAGGCAGAAAGAAGAAAAAACACGTCTGTCAGCATTTGGAAAACAGCTCCAAGAGGATACCTGTAAAGAATCATTTTGAGCTAGCTGTGAGTCAGCTAAATCTGAAATCAAGCCCTGTCAAAATATTAATCCTAGATCCAGACCATGGAGATGACAGGATTCCCTCAAGGGACAGCAGGTAAATGCTGGCAAAACCTCAATCTTATAATGTCCATATCAACATCCAAAATAAAGTGTTCTAAAATTACAGGAACCTAGGGATTAAATTTGATAATATTTGGTAATGTTTGGTATTTTTATAATGACCCTATTATGGAAAATATGTGGCAAATTAAAGAAAAATATATTCCTATGAAAAACTGCATGTGAAAATGAACTAACAAATCTTAAAATTATCTGACTGAAAATTCTTAAATAAAAAATATCACATTAAAATCCATTTTTCCTGTGCATCAAAAATTAACCATTACAACCTTTCATATACAATAATCGCATTTTATGGCTTAAATAATGATGCGTTTGTGCTGGGGGACTTTAGGGAGATTACATAGTGCTTTTTAAAGAGTTTCTCAATCTGATTAGAATGAATTGTAAAATTAACTTTTCATTCTTCCTTGGCAAAATAAAGGTTCTTCCTATCTTGCACCACATTATCCATTTTGCTAAGCTACAGGCTGAAGGTCTATGACAGTTTCATACCATGATATCAGCTATATTCTAAGTAAAATCAAGCAAACCTTTCTCACTGATACCAGGAAAAAGTGTGGCCAGGTCAATATGAGCACTTAAATTTTCAATGAGCGTGTCAACTCTGGAAATTAAAACTTATTCCTTTTTTGAATTTCCAATTTCAAAAACTTCAGAAAGACATTGAAAATTAAAATAGGTGGCAGGGAAGGATTTAGAGGCCTCACTGGTGTATTTCATAATACATATAGTATAAGTGGCTGTTTAAAGTAAAAAGAAAAATATAGTTGACATATTCTGGGCATGTCCTGGTGGGTTTAATTCAGACTAAAATCTGACAACGCATTTAATGTTTAAAAACTATTTCTCAGCAGCTACCTTCTGAAAAATGATGTAGCTTTTGCAGTCCTAAGAGACATCCGGAAGCACTGAGGCATGATTAAGTAAGCTAAGGTTAAGGCTGTGTTCTTTACTGAGTTGCATTACATTGCGAGTTCAAACTATTTTGTTCCATCTTAGAAAGAAAGTTATTTTAGCTCTCACTGGACATTTACATGCTCCTTATTCCAGACTTTGTTGACAGGACTTCTGATTTATTCTATGACATAATGATCATGGTCTCTAAGGGAGGTTTCCTACAGTTATGTTCAGCCCTTATGAACTTTTCGAGCAGACCTAATTAAGAAGTATGCTTTAACATGCATGCCCCTTATAGGCTGTCACACCCTACTGGTACTCTTCTTGCTCTTAAGATCACCAGAAAATTATTTCTGCCATAACCATAGTCTAGCTTCATAAATGCAGTCACCCCCATAATAATTGTTTCAAACTAAAGCTAACATACATTGACATTAATAAACCACTGAATGAGACTCCAGAAAACTCACATTTCTCTTTCATTAGTTGACTAAAAATAGAATTTAGAATATAAATGGAAAAAAAGGCAAACTGATAAAAGTTATTCAAGGGGTTAAAAGTACTTTACGGTATGTGTGTGAAAAAAGAAGAGGGACAAAAACAAACCTCATTTTGTGAGAGTCTCTCTCTCCAAGTAGAGGCTTAAAAACTGGTACTTAGCAAGAATGTTCTGAAATTGTGTCTCTGTAGGGCATTAAAAAAAAAATCCATTAATAACATGTTTTCTGTTGTTGAAGTGTCTATTATGAGGCTCAGGCTGTGTGAAAGCCTGTCTCTCCACAAGAGAGTTATGATAGGCTTGTTGGGAGGGGTAGGAGATGGCTGAAGATGGATATGTGCTGCCCTGTTGACAAGTGGTGGGGACAGGCAAGGAGATGGATCAGTAAAAATTTCCATTAAATCAAGAAAAACACAACTTGCCCCAAACATCACCTCTGATAGTTTCTTAGACCAGCTGCTTTCCTGACACCCTACTGAGGAACAAATTGCTTTCCTAGCAGGACATTTGGACACTCCTGCATTAATAGATATGGATCCCGGCATGCCAAGCCAAGCAAGAAGGCAATTTAATATGAGCAACACTGTCATCTCAATTTAGGACAACAGCTAGGATGCCCTACAGGGCATAGCAACAGCTTCTAGAAGTACACAGTGTAAGACATTCTTTCTGTCTTAAGGCTATAGAAAGCTGGTATTTCTAGTAAATAGCCAAGCCAAGGAGAATGGAAAATGTAAATGCATAGATGACAACAGCATTGTACTGTCTAGGAGCATCAGTTTCAATTCAAAGGCCTTTCATTTCTCTAGAGAACGGCAGCAAAATTTGCAGGGAAGGAAGAGAGAGAAAACCTTGAGGAGACAGGAATAACAATAGGTTGCAGGCATTTCATTTTCAGGTGGAGGAAAATTTCAGAACAAAAATTTAGCCAGTTCAGGGAGCTGTCTATAACAGTGTAACAGTGCTAAGAAACAGGGAGAGCATAGAAACCTTTTGTATGTACTTTTTGATAGTGAATGCTTTTGACATCTGTAAATCATGCTTTTATTTTTGCAGAAACCAGTCTTCATTGCAATCTCTAGCAAATTCTTAGGAGGGAATAATGTGAACATGTCATACTTTAAAAACAGTGTGTGCTATAGTGCGGCAAGGTCTCTGCACCTATCTGGAGAGAAAGGATTGGGAATTCCCTAGGTTATCAGCACCTGCATTCCTGCAAGTCTTAATTAGTTTTGTGAAGCAATGATTCTTTGATTGTATTTGGGAAGAGAAGAGAAGGATGAATAGCGGAATCATCTGATGCAGAGAAAAATAAGACTTTTTTTGAATCTGACTGTCTCTTTGGAAGAAAACGTCCTCAAAGTCTGAGGAAGATGTTTCAGGATTAGGTGGCATTACAGTCATACTACCCTGGAAGGCGATTTCAGAAGGAAGTCAAAATCTTAGGGCTGTTGGAAGGGACTTAGGGGTGACTGTGAGAAAAAGGGAGTGAGCAAACACGTGTCTTAACTGGAAAATAGAAGTGTTTCCTATAAAGCAAAGTTATGACCCCTTATAGAGATATCTTGATCAGGGATGCTTTAGAAAAAGTATTCCCTGATCAACTGCCTATCACAAGTACACAGTTGTTCGAAATGTTTCCATCAGAAGTGCAGGCCAAATGTTCTGAATATGTTCCCCTGAGCACAACAGTGCATGCCCCTTGGTGCAGGTGTAGAGTTACATCACTTTTCCAGAGGTCTAAGCAGTGTCAGGGAGACACTACAGGGAGATTTGCTTCTTGAGAAAAAGTTGGCCAACACTAGATATATAATTTCAAATTTTCTCATTGAGCATGGGGTTTCACAGAAGTGCTGAGGGTAAGTTTTGTCCTCTGTCTTCAGGGGACCTGCTCCAAGGTTCTTCCTCTGAGTGGGGCTCTGCGTTCCATATGCAGATAGTATGAACAGAAACAGCAGCATTATTAGATTTCCAGCTTGCAAGTTCCAGAAGCAACTCCAGGATGTCTCGATAACTGATACTCCGACAAAACCAACAGCTGCAGTGGAGGGCCAAACACTTTTGTCAGGCATGTAATTGGACAGGGGATCCTTTTGACTACAATTCTCTATTGTTCTTACAATTTTCTTATTCAAAACAAGAAGGAAATAGAAGGCTGGATGTCCTGGTGTCTTTATACATTGCACAGCTAACCTATGATGCAAGAGACCTGTGCTGTGACTTGAGAAGAAAGAAGATGTAAATAATTGTTGACTGCAATGCCAAAAATGTGATTCCCTGGCTTTCCTGGTAGCTTGGCTGCAGAAAGCTGTTTCTGGTCTCCCATGTGTCACATGTGTTAGTCAGATGATGTCATTCAGGGTTCTATAACTTTAAATTGATGTTGAGTGGAGTGAGAATACAGGTTTGTGGAAGTAGTGACTGTTTGGAAGAAACCCCCCTTCCCCAAGCCCCAAAGCATTATGAAGAATATGAGAGCAATATTAATTTTAAAAAACCCCATCCAAATATTAGAAGCTACACAGTTAACCACCTGTGAAATTATGCCATAAAACTTAACTACTTGTTTCTTGGTATGGGAATGTCTAGACATTTGCTTTATATTCTCTGAGCTCTGCTCAGCTCTTCTTCAAATTGTCTTTTTGTGTAAGAAAACCAATCAGTTGCTTTTTAAAACATTCTAGCATAAGCAGCAACTACCACTTTCCTGAATCTTGACTAATCTTCACATTCAAAATGACACTATATATGACAGACAACACCACACAGCTGATACTGCCAGGTTTTTTTCACCATTGCTTCAAAGCACATGGAATGAAACAGCTTTCTGAGTAAACAAATCAAAGTGGTACTCACTTACTCCAAATGTGTGGTGGAGCAAGTCACGACATCAGAAAAAAATCTTCCAATTCCCTTTGCAGACAGGCCCACATTGAAAAATGAAATAATTCAGAAAATTTTTAAGAAATGTTTACAGAATATTTCTAATAATGTAAATCAGGAATTATAAATTTCATGAATAGTATTTCAGTGGAATGATCTTGTGCCATTCTTATCTCTGTAGCTGTTTACAGAGCTCACTTGTGTGAGTAAAACCAGAATGTTAACTCATGAAGTTATTCCAGTCCTGTCCTTTAATCCTATTGACAGCACACTTAATTAGTCACTAATTTCAATTCCTTGATCCACAATCAAATGCTAAGCAATTCAGTACAAGTTCTAAAGACATGACAGCTGCAGTTAGCTGTGCTACATGGTGGTATAACTGAACTAGATAACCTACTTGCTTGATCTGACTCTGCCTATCATGTTCAGAAAGGGTAGTTTTTGCTACTTTGAAAAAATTATTAGCTTTTAATCAAAAGGCAAGCTAGAAAGATGAATCACTGCCTTTTCAATGTCCATTTGTATTTTTCTTTGCCATATGGTATTTTCAGGTTTCAAAGTGTACGAAGGGATAAGGCTTTCCAAAACCAGTCCTGAGAGATCAGATCTAAAATAGACCATAAATAAACAGTATTATTCTCTAGAAAAGATGCTGCTCAGTGGAGTGAAAGTACATGCTAGGAGGTGCTCTCATTATTAAGAAATTGGAACTGGCATGAATGGCTTAGAATATCAAACAAAGCAGATGTCCAGAAGAATGAAAGTAGCCAGTGCTAAAAGTGACCTTAGGGCCAAAGGGAATCCCAGTTAAGATTCTCATTAGCTTTTGCCATCTGCCTGATGATTCAAGTTTAAAATACCAATCAAAACTACTTCACCAGAAGTAATCATAATGCGACATAATTTTGTTAAATGTTAATAACATATTTGTTTTTAGAAGCTAAGTTTATATTACAGGTATAATGCTCGCAATCCAAACGATCATCCTTTGGCAACCAAATGAAAATATTTTCAGTTTTTTTAAAATACATTCTTTAGTATGCTTTTTAAGGTAGGTCGAATGTATGAGTCCATACAAAACCTAAGAATTTTACTTAATTCTTAAACACACTTCTAGCTTATAATGAGATAAATTGTTGTGGTATCAGTAAGATATAGGGGGTTTCCTGCTCTTAATATTTCTGCGCAATTTCTATCAACTGTTCACAGGTATCATATATGCATATGTGCAAAAACACCTTCTTAAATTGTTGAAGAAACTTTGAAAAATTACATTGTATATCCTGATTGCTGTTGCTCAAATATGTCTGCAACTTCCATTTATGATAACTTGTCTTTGGCTATGGCATAAACTCCTATACTCTTAAAATAAACACAGATTAAATAAAAGGTGTGACTGAACTTGATTGTCAAATTTGTTTTATCTGGTTTGAGTGACTATTTTGAACAAGCCTCACATGACAAGGAAACTCAGATATGAACAATATTCCACTCATAAAAGCCGAATACTTTTCCTTACTCATCTTCTTCGCATACTCACATAGATAGGTTTAGCCACAGAAGTCTGAAAAGCAGCAATACATGAAAAAAAAAAAAAAAGGTGTCATAGCAACTGTTCATTGAATTCCAAAATAAAAGGAATTATGCAACTAAAAAACTAAAAAATATCACCAGTAAAATGCCATAGAGAACAAAGGAGTTCCTTTAAGTGAATTAAGACTTCTCTGCTGTTAGCAAATATTTCAAAATGCAACTTTTGCTGAATTGTGTATATGCAGGTATTGTTCTCTGTGTAAATTCGCAGGTAAATCTTAACAAAGAGATAAAATGGGGAAACTGTAAAAAAAAGTCTTCCAGAACTTAATGCAGCAGGAAGATAGTTATTTAAAAAAACCCATAATACTTGAGGTAAATGCTGCATTTGAGAGGATTGTACAAGGTGAGAAAATAAACCATACACAAAGAAAGATAAAAGAACATATACACACAAGAAATAGAAATGCTACATGAATAGCTAAGTACTGAAGAACCAATATACTACAAATAAAATATGGAGGGAATTAAATTAATCCAACTGAACCCAAAAGATTTAAGATAAATATGAAAATTTACCAAAAAAATAGAGGGTCTTTTTCTGTTTTAAAACAGAACTCGTTGAAAATACCTAAACAAGACAAACTGAAATACTCCTCCACTTCCTTAATAAAAGGTCTGGAGGCTTTACTTCAAGTGTGTTTTTAATAGAAACTGGTAAGGAAGGGGGGGAAGGGTGAAACCGCAAGACAAATGATAGAATTCAAGGCATGGAAAACTCACATGTACCTACACACACACCAGAGCACAGCTATGCATCTTTAAATCTGAGAAAGACACCTACATGGAACAAGTTGGTCCAAAGGACAGAGAAGAAAGTGAGCACAGCTATGCATCTTTAAATCTGAGAAAGACACCTACATGGAACAAGTTGGTCCAAAGGACAGAGAAGAAAGTGAGCACAGCTATGCATCTTTAAATCTGAGAAAGACACCTACATGGAACAAGTTGGTCCAAAGGACAGAGAAGAAAATAGCACTGAAGAACTATCATGCATAAAAAGGTTTCTAGAACTCAGTGATGATGACTTGCTTCCATACTTTAATCTGCAGTCAAGGGGAAATACAGCAAAATAATTGCAAGATTTATGTGCCACAAAATGGGAATGACCTTAGCTATGAGACAAAAGACAGGCAGCAGGATAATTTCCTGCCTTTTACACAAAGCTATGCCTCAAGTTCCACAATTTCCATGAGCACTTTCAACCAAATTAGTTACTGAATGGGACCAGTTACAGCGTGGACTTTCCTACGTCACTTCCAGACTGTTCAAACAACTGGGAGATGGATCAAACATTTGGGAGCTCTGAAACTGTGGACTGTATGAACTAGATAATTTCTTTTTTAAAGGTTAAGTTAAATGTTTCTTTCCTCATAAAATGTCTGCAGTGATTTTATACATGGTGGCTAGTTTATTCTGTGTTATCATGAAGTATCAGCACTGCCATTTCACAAGCAGCTGGCTATTTGAAGGAAAAAAGATTATCTAATCAAATCCTGGCAGTGGGAACTCACAAGAGAGGTGAAAGAACTAATGTGACTCTGAGCTAGGACTGGCTTTCTGTGAAGCAGTATTTAGAGAGACTCCATGGGTATGAAGCCTCCTTAGGTTTATGTATGTTAGTCGCTGACAGCATAGAGGCATTCTGCAATATTGCACTTATTAGATTTTATTTGTTTCAGCTGGTTTTTATTTGGGACTCATATTTTGTGCTAAAGTATTTCTAGATCAAAGTCTGCTACAGATTGAAATGAGCAGAGAGTCAAGCAGCTATAGAGAAAGTTGTTGATGGCACATCTCACCAATTTATCTTCCAAACCAAGTGGAATGGGAAGAGGCTAGGAAAAAAGGCCCTTTTCTTGGAATAAGAAGCATGTTAAAATGGACACCTTCCTTCTTTAACTGAACAATAACATCAGAAAAGAAAACAGGGCCATTGTTCGTGTTCCCTTGCTGTGTTATTTTTGATTAGGAGAAATAATTACTGTGATTTATATGTGTCAATCCAGCATTTGCCTTCCTCCTCTATCACACTGCTGGCTCAAGATCAGGTTGTGCTCCAGATCATCTTTTGCCCTGTTGCTGTCTCTCTACACATTCTTTTCTCTTACCATACAGTTTGTACTTGTCTGTATATAGACACTTTACATTTATTCTTACTGAATTGCTATAGAATTCCAAACTCTTCTCATCCCCCTGCTACATATCCTATGCAAATTTAATAACTTTACTCTATAATCACTCATCAAGGCATCAGAGAAAATATGAAAATCTATCAACCTCAGGACAGATTTGAAGCAACTCTCTGCTTTAATTGTGAAATGCTGATAAATAGTCTACACACACCTTTCCAAGTAATTATATATCCACCTAATGAAATTATCATATGGTCTTGTATTTCCTAGTTCCCCTTTGTGAATTTTATATGAAACAATGTGAGAAGCTTTGATGGATTCAATACAGAAAACATAATCTACTTCTCTCCTACTCACAAGTCCTGTTACTCTGGCAAAATAAGTTAGATTGATGTGATAAACTCTTGCTAAGTCCACGCTTCTTGAGATTTTATCTTTTTGTCCTCTTTCTTAATATTAGCCGTTTAATTATTTGCTACAATTTCTCCTCAGGAATTCAAAACCACTTGTCTGTAAGTCTCAGATTATGGCGATTTTTTCTCTTTTTAGACATAGATTTCATGCTTTTGCCTTTTGCAAAATCTTTCCTACCCTATTTTTAGAAGTGATGATTAGTATGCTGGATATTCTTCAGCCATTCCTACAAGAAAAAATTTCATCAGGTCAAGTAGATTTGAAAACATATCTTTACGCTGTCCTTTTCCCACTGTAGTGGGTATTTTTAACTCTGTTTCACTGATTTTAGCTCTGCTAACCATCTAAGCAGGTTTGACCTTTTAAATTTAGATTTAAACATTAAAGTAAACACTTTTGCCTTCTTGCAAAGCATTTTAATGATACAGATTCCTCTCGGTGGGAAGCCAAATAAAAGCTTCCTTTACCTTTCATGTTACTGTTTCTCTTCCTTCTTTATGGAAAGCGTTTTGAATACTGTTTGGTAGATTTTATATTAAAAATATTTTATTTCACACTTTGCACTTTCTGACAGCCCCTGGGTGTCTTGTGGTTTTTTTTAGCTATTCAAAATGATACAACCTGCTTAAATTTTGCATTCATTTCTTTCTTACTTTTCAGGTCATAAAAAGGTCATTTTTCAATGAAGTTGGTCTCTCCTTACCCTTCCTTATCCTCCTTTACGCTGACATAATTTACCATTGTGACTTTATGATTTCTTTACTGACTTATCAGCTCGCTTTTTCTGCTTAGAACTGATTCCTTATTAGTTAAAGAATATTTATTCCTACCTTTCAGAAGCTGCTGTTTTCCTCTTGCCTCTCTTGCAGAAGTATGTTTTGTTTGATTGATTTTTTGTTTGCTTTTGTCTAGGGGACTTATTCTAAAAAAATCTATCTCTAAAAGATTCAAACTTTTTTTATTTCAGGAGTTGACCACTGGTCATCCATACAAAAGAATTTAAGTACTGTTTTTTTCTGAAGCATAATGAAAGGGAACATGTTTGAATTACACTGAGAACATTTTTGCAGTCACAAAACATTTGCAAATATTATTAGGGCAATTTATTTCTGCCATGTGTCGCCTCTTCAGCAGGAATACTCTGCATGGGTTAAATGTTTTTTAATGTAGTTTTGAATAGTTATATATCACACTCTGAAAATGAAGACTAAACTGTTCATTCTGTATGGACCGAAATCATGCAAAAGATCTTTTGCTAATAATTAATGTCACACCCCACTGGGACAAACTCTATTTGCATGGCTTATAATAAAAACAATTCAAAAACACTAATGTGTTTCCCTGAACACTGAGAGCTTGTGATGCATTTTATGAAAACACCACTGGTGAGAACCCCAGCAGCATATAAAAGCTGTTATTGCATTGTACATTTATTGTACAGTTTATTTCCTCTTTGATTTATTTAACTCAACAATTACCAGTTGTTGTCACTCCTCTCATAGCAGGATATGGTGGGTTTCTAGCTCAGAGCAATCCTAATGTTTGGCAGCCACATTTTTTTCCATCTCCAAATCCAAAACATTTTCCCTTAGGTATAATAACCTTAAGAATAACCTTACGTAACTATTTTAGGTAACCAGAAAAAGCTTCCTGTCAGTGCAAAAGGATTTTAACATATGATACCTGTGGATACTTGCAAACACAAAATTAGGTATAATCAGTATGCATTGACAAAAAATTCTGCAATGACCAGGAACTCATCTAAAATATCATGGTCATGTGGCTAGGCCATTCTTTATACAATTGATGCTTACACATCTCTGTGAAGCTTTCACCCACTTAACAGACCCCTCACTCTGTGCACACTTGCAGTTGCCCCCCTGCTCCTTTCACACCTGCACACCACAACCCCTACACACAGCTCCTGATATCACAGAATGGTGAGGGTTGGGAGGGATGCTGGAGATCACCCAGTTCCAATGCCCCTGCCACGGGCAGGGACGTCACCCACCAGTTCAGGTTGCTGTAACCATCCCAATTCCGTGTTCATTTATACAAAGGTGTGGCAGGTAGCTTCCCATAATTCTGCATACATGCAGCCAAGGCACACATACTCTCTCTCACCTGTACTTTTATTCCTTTATGCCAGAGCTCTCCAATGAAAGGATATAATAAATTCTAGGTTTTCCTTATAAAATTTGCATTTTCAGACTCTGCTTGGGACCTCTGGAGAACCCATCTCCCTTATGATCTGGTATTCTCCATCTCAACCTGCTTACTAGGGATCACACAACCCACCAGAGGTGTGGTACCACCTCACATAAAGTCACAGCTCTCAGCAGAGGAGGCAGGTTAATGTTCCTGTTTTCTCCTTCCAGGCTGTTCCCACAAAATAAAGGAGCAATTTTCCACTCTTTAAGTCAAGAGAGGGAGTGAATATATTGGTGCTTCAGTGAGAATTTTGAAAAATCAGTAAGTTCCCACCATGTCTTCTCAGACCTCACCTTAAGGTTGGCTCCTTTTTGCCCTCACTTTCCTATTTACTCCTCCTCCATCTCCAGTGGGAACCTGTGGATTTCAGTTTCGATCTCCTGGTGGTTTTTAAGATTTCAGCTTTCTGATTTAGATCAAATGTCACTGAAAGTCTATTACAACAACAGGTATATTCAACTATTCAACTATTTTGTTTTTCCAGAATGATGTTGCTCAATTAGAATTTAACATAAGTATCCTCACCATAAAAACGAAAGAATTTCAAAAAGCATGTTTAGGAGACCTACAAGAAGTTTCCTAAATAAAACAAGGGAATAAATTTTACATTAACTTTAGTTTGAAGAAGAAAGTAAGTAGAAAACAAAGTATTGTGAAGCTTTCTTTATATATGATAATGTTGTAGAACATGCCTCATACCTATTTTCTGTTTGCAGACTATATTGACAATACTTAATAACAAACACTGGCTTTAGACTGGTAGTCTGAAAGTCAATATTTTTCAATATAACTGTTTCAGGTGTGCATAAGAGACTTATCAATGTAATTATTTGATTTTACATATGTGAGAATTTTCACTGGCATAAAAATGACAGAGGTACATACAAAACCTATTACTGCTATTTGATATTTATTAAGAGAAACAAGGCCCAGTTTTACCAGCCTATTTTACTGCTCATTTAATTTTGTCTGAACAAGTGAGCTACCAGTACCTTTAAGCCTTTCTCTTTATCTCTTCACTTATGCCATTTAAGTGTCAGTGGAATAGATTTGCTATCATGGTAGTGCTTGTCAGCCAATATAATGCGAGAGCTTTTGTTAAAAAAAAAAAAAAAAAAATCATGGCATGAATTATTTAATTTTTGAGAAATATAAGGATAAATTAGGGTTAACTGAGTCTTGGTTATCCAACCATGATTCTCTGCCCTTAGTCAAGGCCTCCATTCAAAGATATATTATCCTTATCAGAATTTTTACTTTTCTTCTCTCTCTCTCATGAGTGTTTTATGAGCACACACCGCATTCTGGTTTTCTATTATTTCCCACTGAATTACAGTTGGTCACTGTTCTCCAAATCTATGTCCTTGCTTTTCATTCAGAATGTTATTACTGTGTAAGGGATGTCTTTTATTTAATTTGGTCATTATATTTTCATTTTATTTTATTTTCATAGTTTGCCCTTGACTTTGCAACATTTTCTTTACTCCTTTTTTTGTAGCTTAGTAACCTTAATACAATTGCTAAAGTTGAGATGCAACTTCTATTCTAAACTCACTTTCAGAAGCTTATAACTTTACCGAGATATTCTGTTTCAGGCTGAGTGTTTTTTATGCTTTGTTAAAAGGGGATTTTTGTTTGAAGCTTTATAAGAATCATCTATTTGTTTTGAGTTATCCAACTTGAAAAAACAGCAGTTTTGCAGCAATCAAGACAGTTTTCAGAAGCTTTTTTTTTTGACTCTGGTAATTGAAAATCAGCTTTGTTTCAGCACTTCAAAATCAGCTTTGATTGTGGAATGGTGGCTTTGTTATCTCTTTGAAATGGTTTTGAAATAATAAAGTTTTGCATGTGACATCATCATTAAATACATTACTGAAATACTAGTGGTGAGGGAATTGATCTTAGAATAACTCTGTTCTACTTAGTTTTATTTTAAAAAGCTATTAATTTTTTGTATGAGAACTACATTTAGCTATACTTTAATATTTTTGATGCCAATTTCATCCCAGTCTTCATGGAGCATAGCCCAAAGAGATGCATTTCAGTGTCCAGTCAATCTGGATTCTGTATAATACAGAGAAGTGATGCAATATGTGCAATGAAAAATAAACATTTCTATTGTACTAGTGAAATGAAAAGGAGTAGCTTTGCTTCATTCCACAGACATACTATTGTAACCGTAATGTGTTTGAAAAAGCTTTTCCTTAAAGATCCAATGAGAAACCTTATATAAATGTAAACCCAAGAGGAGCACTGGGAAGATTTACACAGCATCTTGTTTGTCATCACAAAAAAATATTCTTCAGGAAAATGTCAATGCACACTACAATCCCTATGGTATGCTTGTACTCTGCATTTTGTGCCATTCGTTTTTTTATCACAAAGACTTTCATGGTCTTGGTCAGCTATCATTTTATGCCCTCCAGATGAAAAATGGTGTTGTAGTCTTGCAAAAATGAACCAAGAGTGTGGCTGACCAACAGAGATTATGTATTTGTGGAGTTAAAGTTGAGAAAGAGACTCTTCGGGCATTTCTTTGATCCGCTAATAAAGAAATATAAAAAATGGCAAACATTTTTAATTTGAGATACTCCTTTTAGTAAAAAAATGTGCCATTATTTTTAAGTTCCAAGCTGATGCAAACTACTGTTTTTCATGTTTGCACTTACACAGAATAGACTTAAACCCCAAATCTCTATTAATTTTTTTTACTCTGACATTCAACACCATGAAGACTACATGTGCCACAAAAAAGCAGTAGAAAGAAATGGTTTTTCAGGATCTGTGTGAGCTGCTCACTTTATGAATCTTGTGATTTACTTCTGAGTTGGGCGACAGGCTAGAATTATACCAGCCACATAATGAGGACAATTATTCTTTAGCATTCAGAACTTTGGTTTTTTATCCTGGCTTAGCTAAAAATGCCAGTCAATAGATTCATTTTAATCTAATGTCTTATTGTTCTGGTCCTTGCTCTTTACTCCATCATTTCTCTTTGATTAAGCACCTCCTGCTTTTTTACAATAATGTAATAATACAATCCAAAGTGCCTCAGGAGGCCTTCATATGAAACTTCACATGAAAGGCAATAAATAGGCTTATTTGATTCATATTTATTTTTCCTTTTCATTTTTAAGTGATTTCCTGCATTCAGCCCATATTTCTCTTTCCTGATCAAATACAGAAATTTTTTAGAAGATTGCTCAAATACGCCTCTTGCACAATTAGAATCCTCCTCTTGGCAGCTGCCATTCTCAAGCAGCACATCCTGTCCTGATTGCATTATTGTTCCCTCTCCAGTGACTCAGGGATAGATCTGTTTATTCATACCAAATCTTCCACTAACACCTATTTCCGATAATTTACAAATTAATTTGTATTTTTCTTACAGATTATGAAACTGCAGTCAGTATATGAACTATATAAGCAAGAAAGCTCAAGCACCTCTTGAAGTCTGGGACAGGCTGCTGTAACCAGGATTTTTTAATCTATCAGCTGAAGGAAATACAGGTTGATTCAAATGCTAAACTTTTCTATCATGCTCAAAGTGTTTCTTTCTATCAAGTAGGGGGGAATAATCTTATCCTGTATGTAAGTGAAATATGAAGCCAGAAGACAGCTCTGTTTCTCATACATGCAGAATTAACTGGCATTTCCTATAAAAAGTTTATTTTTCCTTCTTTCTGTATTTTGCACTCCATGTCTTTTCTGATGGGCCACATGATAATACATTGTCCCCTGACTGTCATACATATTTCTAGGCACTTTGTTGAAGAGGAGAGGAGTAGTAAGAAAAAAGTAGTTGCAAGTTCTCTTCAGTCATAAACTTCCATTACACTTAAGACTAGATAGAATTATGAGTTCATCTAATATAATCTCCTGAGCATCATAAGCCATGGAGCTATACTACATGGAGCCCAATTACTTTAATTAGACAACAGCACTTCAGTCATCAAGAGACTAAACTGTGCTGTGCCACAAACATAGTCCAAAATAGACAATGATGTCATCAAAGCCTGTGGCTCTTCAAGTAATAAGAAATCTCTAGATTAGAAATGCCCCCCAAATTCTTGGAGATGGTATTTAGCTCATCCACCAATGCTGGCATAGCATATCAAGCCTCTGACAATAAGCCCTGAGAAAAAATTTGACTTTTCTTCAAATTCAGTGATCAATTTATTCTGACCAGAGCATCAGAGCATGATATACCCAATGGGTACCTAAAACCAGGAATCTCTCCAGAGAAGGTAATTTTTTTGGAGGTCTTTTTCCACACCTCTGTGCTAAAATCAATTAGGGTAAGCTGTGGATATTTTAAATTATGCACACTTTTGCATTGCATCTACTGAAAAATGTTGTTCTCTTTCCACAGGTAAAGAAAATGGAAGCCCAGGCATCTTTGGCTCTGGAATCTAACTACTGAACAAGTGACAAAGTCAAGAATTTGATATCTCTAATATGAAAACCCCTAGCATCCTTCCAGGGGATTGTTTGATCTAATAGTTTACAAGGACTAAGAGTTAGCTGATAAATCCTAAAATCAACTACTGATGTTATTTTAAACCCACTCACTATTTTATCTCAGCCCTCAATTTAAAATGGGTCTCAAATGCTTGCAACTTTAGCTCATTCCTATTTCAGACAAATTGGTTAAATTAGGACCATTTATCTTCTGCAAGACAAATCCCAGTCTGAGCTGGTTTATGTTCACAGACATAAGTTTTATCCTCTCTAGTTCCTAGGTCTGTGTGTCCAGTTTTGACACATCTTTACAAGCAAGAACTTGATTTTATCCTAGTTTTCTCTAACTCAATTTTCCTTACTCAAATACAGTGTTATTCTTATATCTGTGATATCTCTAGATTACAGAGACCATCATCTTCCATTCTTTTATTGGGTAACTACATCTTTTCTCTGCTTCCTTGATCATGTCTTGGAACACATATGACAGATTTTAAATGGTTTTAAATTTTACTAGATAGGCCACAGAATAATTCATCAAACAAAAACAACTGAAGACACTGCACTTTCAATTTGCAATGCGTATGTACAAAGCTGTTTTCCAGATGCCTGCATGATGCAGTAGTCAGGTAAAAGCTATATCCTACATAAATCAAGGGATATAGAATTTTATCACATGATGGGAGTCTTACCATAATATTCTGGACATCTATCAGAAAAAACTAATGAGATTTCAGTTTTAGCTCACATAGAGTGAAGAGACTCACATATTTTCTAACAGTATTTTTCTAGCTAGTACTTTGTGATTTGGGGTGTAAAGGAAAAAGCAGTTATTCTACTATTAAACCAAGTGCAAGTATTTGGTTTGTTTCCTGTGCAAAAAGTATTTATTTTTCTTTTGCTAGTCCTATGAACTAATGTGATCCATATTACCAGAAATGGAAACTTTCTCTAGATTCCTTTCTCCACTCACTGCTAACAGCTGAGTTTCACATCAGTCACCAGATCAATGCATTGCCCTGCACTGCAAGGTATGGGTAATGGAAATAATGCACCTTGGCAGCAATATATAGCTGTTTAATTGTACAGTGCAATTCTGGGGTAAACATTTTATTAAAACATTAACATTCTGCTACATCTTAAAAAGCCCCATGCTTTTACAGTTAATTTTAACCCATGTAAAACAGTACCAGAAAAAAACCCCACAAATCCAAAAAGAATTTTGGTCAGCCTGTCATATTTTAGCAATTGAACAACTTGCTCAGCTACTGAAGCATAATGTATCAACAAGATGGAATTCCTCTTTCTAAAGGCCGAGTGCCCACTCTATAGAAGAAAGCAGTACATGATTACTGCTTAAAGCTTGTGGCGCAGGGCTAGCAACTCAGCATTTAGCAATAATAGAAAATGTCTGTCTCATTTTCATTCCCATTGAAAACACTCCCTATGCAATATTATGAAACACTCCTGCTGTGAGTTGGTTTCTTAATCACAGCAATATCTTCAGCTATTACCTTTTCCAGGGTCACACCTTTCTGGTGAATTCTCTTAAAAGCAAAACTTTAATGACATACGGAACGAGGACAGATACCTGAAATGTAATAACAAGGAGTAACCCTTCAATTTTGCGACGGCTACTAGATAGCAGCAGTCTCCTATTTCCATTTTAGTGTTTTGCAAATGACATAAAGGTCTCAAGGTCTTTTGTTTTCTGAATTACTCCTCTGTTTATCAAAACCTTGGAGCCTCTGTTTTCTGCTTCTGTTTCAACTTCCACGCCTGTCTTAAAACCAAGAGAAAAATTCAGATCATTGTACACACAGCCCTTCTTCACTCATGACCTTTTATTCATCTGATTATAATATTGAAAAGATTTTTTCAGTGCAAGTATCTTCAAAGGTTGTCTTGAATTACCACTACTCATCTTGACTATCTTTATATCTCAAATTCTTTTAAAAGTTGTCTATTTTCTCTTTACATACATTGAAGATTCTCCTGGTACTACTAACAAAGAAACAAAGTACATGTCCTGAACCACAAATTTGTACCTACATCTTTGTTTGAAAATAAAGTCTCTGAGGTTAGTCAGACTTTCAAGCATTTTGATCAGGCAATGTATATGGAATAACATGTTAAAACCAGACTCGAGAGGAAGAGGAATTGCAGAAAGTCCATGTTGATCATGACAATGCATTGTGTTAAATCCGAACTTCTTAATAAAAGACTTATAACTTCCAGATGTGGAAACTGTTTTTTACTTCAAAACTCATGTGCACTTTCACATATATGAAACAGTATTTGCAAGCTGGTTCAGATTCCAGAGGAAGTATAGGTGCATTCACATAGCACTTCAACTGACATATAAAAGCCTAAATTAAATAACCCTTCTGCAGAAGTTTAGAAAGACGTACACAATTAACATTTGAATGATCAGAATTAAGTGGATAAGAACTCATTGCTTGGAATTTTTATAAATCGGGTTTTTCTCCTCTAAACAAAAGATCTTCCCCAATAGTTTGGGGTTTGCCTACATGCGTATTACTGGGCTTAACAAAGACATTACTGAAGATGAAACGCATCTGCTAGGACATGCACGAACACACGATGATGAATCATAAAAAACCCCAACTTTGTAAATAACAGGAATATGTATTGCACTTCTCATGTAACTGCTTTAGAGTGTCCTCTATTCTATTAAGCTTTCTGAAAAGGCAGACATTCATTAATCCTACAAATATGGTGCAATTGCTTTTGACATATGCTTCCTTAGCCATGGAAGAAGAATGCTAGAAGAAATCAATGAGAAAAAATTGCTGGGTAGAGTGAAATTGCCTTAGGGATTTTGTTTTATGTAATACAACAGCCTAGGAATTCTATTTATAAGGAAGACATGGTATTTATATCTATTGATTTTTTTCAGGGACCTCTTGTAGTCTGCAGCCATAAAATTTCACCTGTCCTACATGGGAACACATCTTTTGATGTTCTTCAGTGCACTATGTTTATGGAACAGTAAATATGGTGTAAAAGAGATAAAATAGCCCAGATTTTGTGCTCCCTTTGCAAGACTATAAAATTCACTTTATCATTGCACATTTAATACACTACACTTGACTACCCACTTGCAGATTGGAGTTTCGCAAGAACAACAAAAACATCAACAGCTTATTCCTAAGATCATTTAAATTGTCACCCAGACCTTAGTATAGTTTAGAGTGGTCTCAGGACCTCCATGGACCTTCAAGAGTCAGGTCTCCTAGAAAGGGATTATCAAACAACAGAAATCTCTGGAAATACATTTTGTCTTTGTGCTTACATATGCTATGACAGGAATGAATAAACTCAAGGGGAAAAGACCAGCAGAGGCTCTGTCTCCCCTAAGCTGTATCTTCCATCTCACCCCATTTCAAGGCATAGGTCAACTGCTAACGCATGCTGCAAAACATCTACCATTGTTGCTGCACAACATACCATTGTGGAGCAAAATCTCGGATGCATCTACACATCAGTCAGTTATCATCCCACTGATACTGAAAGATACTGACAAGGAACATTTTGCAAGTAAACGGAGCTGTCTGTGTAAAAAAATCAACGCACACTTCTTAACAAATATGTAGTATAGTCCCCTTTGAAGATGTATTCTAACCAGTTTTTGACTCCAAACTTTTTTAATGTATAGTAAATAATGTGCCAGTAAAATATAAAACAAGACAAAAATTTTTTATTCATAAAGCTTTTGTATGTCTTGTTTACCACAGCTTTTCCTGTACCTAGGCCAGCTGGTACAATATGTACTATCTACTATGTTTTGTTGCTGTTTTCTAGTATTAAATATGTCAAGATTTTATAGCTGAGCACAAGAAGTTAGTAACATAGGTCTGATGCATAATAATGAAGGTAGAATAACGTAGAATGTTAATATCTTTGTAAATCAATTAATAACTTTGTGGATAATAATAAAAAATATGAAAGATTAGACATCGGTGAAGTCTGTCAGTGGTACCACAACTTGGCTTTAGATGAGGATTATCCATAATCATTAAAAGGGTATCTGCATGGTACTATTCAGTCAAAATATATGTTTCTTCTTGTTTATTTGCCAGAAACTTGAATAGATAGCAGTGCCTGACTGCAGGGGTACATATGGGGATCCTTACATTTAAACCTCTTTCCTCATCTTTTGGTACAGTTCTGCACAGGCATTTACCGTACCGTTTCTAGGCCCTACATGTTGCTGTTTCCAAATTTCCTAGGACAAAGCAAAATCCATCTTTTAACTTTCCCAAAGGCCCTTTTAGCAAATTATAAGCACTCTCCTGGAGATTCACACTTACCTTTGATACCAGTGGTGGTTCCTCTGCAAAAAGAGATTACAGTTTCTCATTCCACATAACAGAGTAAGAAACTGAGGAAATCAAAATGTCTGTGTCCCAGCCTGGCTCGGTCACCTGTTCATTTTTCATTATTCCTTCAGTATTGGTCATAGTCCTTACATGTTTGGGACTGCCTCCCATAGTTATCTCTCTGAATATTGGAATATTTATTTTGTCTCAGTCCCTGGTGGTCAGCTTATTCTCTTTTTGGTTCCTTGAGCCTCTACTTTTCTAAAATGGCTGTTGAAACCCCTTCTCATTCTCATGTCTTGGCTTTCTCCTGACTGCCTGTCCTTCCTCCCTCCCCTGAGTCATCTCATCAGATAATCAAAATCCTCACCTACTTGAGAGTTGTTAGCTACCCTAACATACCAATTCAGACCTGAGAAATCTATTTGTTCTGTTTAAAAGGCAACTATTTCTCTGCAAGGGCTTTTGTGTGAGTAACAGACCACTGATTTTGGATGTAACTTCTGCTGTTACCAGTAAGAACTTTAACCAAAGACAGAGCTTCAAATAACCCAAAAGAGACTCCAAATAACCAAAGTACAGCTTGAAGAATGATGCAGACATTCATAAGCAATCTCCAGATTCACACTACCTTCCTTATTTCTTTGCTTACCAGCTTCAGCAAGGAATGTACTTCTAATCTAAGCTGTACAGGTTAAGTATTGCAAGACACTTTTTTCAGCCTTTATTTGGATGGATAATTCATTTTGGGCCTTTCTTTGAGCTGTAAATCATGCATACACTCATGGGGGAATGCTGAGCTCTGAAATGGATCTTCCTGGATTCCATAAAAATTAGTGGAAGGCCTTCACACTAAAAACGGTCTGGTTTTGACTGGGAAAAACAACATCACAGTTTAAGAATAGAAAACACTGAAAATGACTTCATAAAATAGATTAAAAAGAAATAGACTTTCTAACTGTCTTGGTATCCTTGCAGGTGGATCTTTACCTTCAGCCAATTTTATCACCAGCATCTGATTTCAGTGCTAGGACCCTCAACACAGCAAGTCTGTGACAAATCCTCCCTGTGGTTATCATTTTTTAGAGTGCAAAGAAAGATTCAAAGGCATATATTTTCACTCTGTTCCATTACAGATTGTGAGGAAGGGTCTTAATATTACCAAAATTTGGCTGACAGACCAGTCTCCTGCTTATTTCAGCCTCAGTGAATTGTACCCTGTAATGTTCAAGACATCACATAATTCAAAACAAAGGGTGAGCTTACACTCAAGGTTGCAGGTCTGATCGCTACCCAGCACAGCACAGAGCCCTTAAAAGGAAACAGAGCAGTTTGCGAAACCAGGCAATATATCAATCCTTTACATTACCTACACTTTATTTACAGGGCATTTGCAGATTCAGAATGACAATGAATGAAGCTGCAAAATATAGTATGATCTTCACCACTTCAAGGCAGAGAGCTGAATAAAACTTATTTGTGATTTTATCTTTTTTAACCAACCCCTTATAGTTAATCCAGAGGCATTTCCTTTTGTTTATGCAGTTGTGTTTCTTATTAATTTCCCAGATTCTGCCTTATTTTACAGCCCCATGTCTGCTCAGTGAATTTGGGTAGTAGTCTATTGTACATGCACCACTGCATGGACAGATAGGAAGTCTTACCAAGGTCGACAGATGCTAACCTACTCAAAGAAGACAAGTTACTGTGACTTCCTAGTTCAGCAAACTATTATTCTTCCACGGTTTCAGTTTGGGCAACATCAAAACTGCAATAAAAAGTGCATTTTCCACAAGAAAGACAGCAGAAAGAGCATCATAGTATTTTACAAGTATAGATATTTTATCTTCTCTCACAGTGTTCATGGAATTCTGCCATAATGCTAACCAAGGAAAGAGTCACATAGTGCAAACACCAGTTAGTCACTCTGACCTAACATTTAAGAGGTTCTTTTATACATAGATTTGTCTCTATGTATATCTATTTTCCCCAAAGCTTGATTCTTGTACAGTACTTGCTTTTTCTACTGCCAAAACCATCGATGGTCCATATGATCTGATCTCTTAGCAAAAATATTTTAAAGTTTCATCTGACTTTGATTTCCATAAATCCATCATTAATTGCTCATTCCCCTTGCTTAAAAGCAATTTTTATGAGTAAACAAAAATATTTCTGTATTTCTTTTCATCATGTATTTTAACATGCACAAGCAATGTCATTACAGTGTCATGAACAGGCTATTCTATCTCTCCTTTTTCTGTAAAAAAACATTTAATAAGATAATAAATGGTTTGTTCAAGACCCTGCTCATTTTAGCTGAGTGCTAGGAGAAGAAAGTCAGAGTGCATTTGGATTTTCATTTGCACAGTTCAATTTCTTGCTGGAACTACTCAGCAACTTCTTAAACCAAATAAAGCAAAGAATTATGGAATGGACACATTCTACATGATGAAGTCATCATTCCTAAGCCATTGTGCTATATTTAAATTGTTTATTGAGCTACATTATCCCACTCCAGTATGAAGGGCAGTTCAGAGTCACTGATGGAAAAGGTAAAAAAGTCAACCACATTTTCTCCCTTTTGTCTCAGCGTTCGTTGTCCAACATCAGTTATTTCCCACACCACTATAAGGAAACGTATGTTCTTACCCCACAGCCTATTCCATTGGCTGGCTCACAGACGATTCTCCTCAGCCCTGGCTCAGGAAGCAGACCTGCTCCACAGCCGGGGGTTGGACACAGCACTCCCCCCATCTGCAGCACGCACTCCTCGGCCCCATAGCGCTGGTAACGGTTGTACTACAACACAAAGGGCTGGCGTTAAACTCCTAGCAGCAGGCAAATAAAAACCCCCGAACTTTCAGCTTGACTCTATCCCACATAAACCAGTCAATTGTCCTAATGTCTCACATGCTAAGTTCAGGTTATTTGTCAAAAGCCTAAAACTTTGCAGTATTATTAAATGGGGTGTCACTCTGCTCCAACTAAGATAATTTTCTGGCTCACAGCCATTTTCACCACCAGAAGATTGTGTTGATGCCTTGATGGCTGCCTAGAAACAGAGACTAGACAGGAATAAGGGAATAAAGTAGGTACTTATTTGAAAGGCCTTTAAAGGTACACCCTGGGAGCCAAAGGCTACATCCAAAAATGGACCCCAAGATGGGTGACAAGTCACGAGTTCCTCACACCTTTATAGGTTTGGTTCCTTTGCATATCAGCATAAATTCACCAATTAAAACTTCAGCTAATGATGTCATTTCCCCTCAGCTTGTCCCCCCTTTAGAGGCTTCTGGGCCTGCACAGTCTGGGTGTCCTTGGAGAGCAAACCTAGAGAGGTTTTGTTATGTCTATCTTAGCATGAGAGAACAGCAGCTCACAGGCTACAAGACACTTTAGAGTTACACACTGGATTTGAAAAATATCAGAGTTAAAACCTAAGGCATCAGTGTGGGGTATTAAAATCAAAAAAAACAGCAGACTGTTTCTGTAAGTAACATCATGTACACTTATATTACTATAAAAAAATTATTGTAAACACCACAAAAATAGTCCAACAGAAATGATAAAAGCTGTACACAGATGGAAAAAACCACACAAAATCCCCCCTCAAGGCATCTATACTAGAAGTACAGTGTAATGTTTTAGACCTTAAGGGCTGTAAAAATTTGCCTAGGCAACTTTATTTTAAAAGTAAGCTGATCATTAAACTGATCAGCAGAACAATTGAAATGAATGTATATAAGATATGCATTCATTTCAATGCTAGGTATATTTTTTTTCCTGGGTCTCCCATGAAATTTTCTTAAGTTCTTTCATTTTTAATTTAATTCCATCCTGATAGCCTAAAAGGTCATGGAAATGCCTTAATTTTAAGGATGGAGGCACTGACACACAGCAATATAAAGTAATATTCTCAGTGTATGCTCACTGACAAAAATGCCTGCTCCAAAATGACTGATGTCACTGCAATAACTTTTCCATGTCTAATTTACCCTGCTTTCAGCCCCAGATAAGCTGAGCTAGTACAAATCATGCTGTGTACATGTAAATCACATCCACTCTAGGGTTCTGTGTTGGTGCAGTTCCACACCAGTGGCTATATAACCACTGTAAACCAGGCTTCAGATTCACCTATAAATCTGGTCTATTGTGGAGGGAAATAAATGAAAGCATTTGGTCCTAACAGCCCCAAAGAAAACAGGCAAATCCAAAAGGCCAAAGAGGAAGGCGGTAGGTATGAATTTTCTCTGTGAGCAGACTTTATGGTGTGCTAAAGAAACAAACCAGAGCTTTATGTTACAGCACTCACAATAGTATTTAGTGCTTCATAAGATTTTATCCCATAATGGCTCATGAAAATCCTGTTCCCTTTTTTGGGAGGATAACAAACAAAAAATTCTTTCTCCAATCCACACACCTCTCCAAAGAAATCTTTTGAGGAAAATGGAAGCTTTAGGACCAAGACCTCATACACATAGCATACCAAAAAAAAAAAAAAAAGTTAAATTACAAAGAAGGCTCTACTACAGATATTTTGGGTACATTTCAGAAGATTCTTCTGCAAATGCTGTCATAACATGTCTTGCAAAACTGGCTTCTTGAAATAATAATAGAGTTCTTAAAAGACTATAACATACAGACACAAAATTTTGCATCACAGAAAGAAAAAATCAACCCAAACTTAAAGTATCCACCTTTGTTAATTAACAAAAAATCCAAACAACCTCTAAAAAGAAAAGCAAATTCTAAAAGGAGAAAAATATCAATTTAAAATATCATTCAGTGTATGAATGACAGCCAGAAATTCTGACTTAAGAATCTTGTATTTGGAAAATAATAGTACTTTGAGAAATGTGCAAGACATGTCTGCAAAGTCTCCTTGAATGCGGAGGGTCAAGAAGTCAACTGGTGTTTTCCTGCGTTGTTACTATTATGCTTGAACCCAGAGTAATGGCATAAATATTTAATGTTGGACACTTTCAACTTTCAGCAAAGTTTGTGATCCTTCCACTAAGTACGTGTTGAGTGCTCTGAGTCCTTCTGATGGCCTTTATAGATATATAGGTAACCATAGCTCCAAAACTCTCTAGTAGCCTAATTTTTCCTCAGGGCACAGACTGAACCTGAAGGTGAGGATGGTGATTGTCTTACCCTGTTAAGACGGAACTTCGTGCTGGATGTGGGATTGCTAATGGCATCTCATTATGAAGGCAAACACCAGTGACACTGTAGCTGAGATTCTGTCAGCATTTACATTAAAAATTCTCAGCGGAAAAAACAGAATATACTTTCCAGCCATAAACTTAGCTTAAAAGGTCATGGAGAAATTCCTCTCATCTCCTCTCTTTGGGTTTTGATTTTTTTTTTTTTTTGGTAGGTAAAAGAAAGCAAGGTAAAACAGGAATCAATTTATCTTGTTAGGGAAAGATACAGAATATAAATGTCCAGGCAAGGTGGACAACAACATTGTATTCTGTCCAACAAATTTGACATTTTATGCTGGTTCAGCACAGGACTCATGCAGAATCAGTATGGCACTCTAACCAGTGATTTTCACACTATAACAGCCAAAAAAAAGATCCAGAAAAGATCCTACTAAATGCATTTGCATATCTTGATATCTAGTTCTCAGCCTGTTTTCTGCCTTCAAAACCACATACATTTATGTCATTTTCCACTTCCTTTTTCCTTGTATCCTGCTCAATTAAAGCCCAGAAACCAACTGAAACACCTAGGAGCAGAACATATACATGTTTGCTGCCATAACACAATCTACACCACATATGTGGATTTATGTTCTTTATTCAGCGGCATGAAACAAAATGACTCACTTAATATCAAGGGTGCATTTAAAAAAACTTGTAAAGGACCAAAACACTTATCATGAATTATTAATAACTATTTGCATATAGTGATAGACCATATCTATTAGAGATATTTTTTCCTATATACCACAGCCATACATAACACATCGGACTGACGCAATCAACATGCATTAAACAAGTCAATTTTCAAGAGCCCTTAAATGTCTTTGGGGCCCATGATGTGTTTTTGATCACATGTATGGATGAGACACTTAAGGATATCACAGCACCCAACATGCACTGGTTTACTTTGCCTCTCAACTGGGGATGTAAGTTAGAATTCATTTAATTTAGTTTGGATTTCCACAGTGATGATGCCTATAGTTGCACTGCTTGTGTAGACTTCTTTCGTAATTAACAGGAGAGATGGGATGCAATTCATCTTTACTCCTTTAGATTTGTACATCAGCATAGGAACTGAGACCTCAAGTGCCCTGTTTTTTAAAAAATAATGAGAGCTCAGACAACTTCCTACATAATGGGATCTGAAATTAGCTTACAATAGCTGCTTTAGTTCCAATAATTCTGATCCTAACTCACCTGGCCTAAGCTATTTTTAAAACCAAGGTTTAGGTATCTAAATAGCTTAGATTGGGAACCAACTCACAGAATTTTAGCTCATCTGAAATTAAACATCTAGCCTAAACAAGGCTCCAAGTGAATAAGAAGAAATAAGATCTCAAGGAAGGAATTTATCCTGACGCACATATGATGTCTAAGATAGGTAAAATCAAGCACCCTACAGAAGTGCTATAGTTGAAGCTGAGAAAACTGGCTAGATATCTAACAGGTAAAGAGCTGTCATTAAAAGATAAATCTAACTCTTCTGTCCATTCAAAGTATATCACAGTATCTATTACTCAATTTTTATCAGTATGCCTCCTATTTACAGATGCACTCATCATGTGTAAAATTGTTCTGCCTGCTACAAGGAAGAAAGTATCTCCAATTATTTTTAGGAAAAACCTCTCACAAAATATAATATATGGGAAACTTGATGGAACTAGCATTCATGGCACCTGATTTCATTCCTGGCAGCAGCACAGCCTTCCTGTGGCTTTCACGTAAGTCATTTAATCTATGCTTCTCATCAGTTCCCCGTTTGTAAAGAGGAAGAATGATACTTGCTGATTTCAATGTAATGTTAAGAGGCAAAAGGCATTAATAGTCATGAGGACGTCAAATGCTATGGTAATGAGTGGCATAAAATTACACAGAAATCACCAGCCATCTTCTGCTGCTAGAAAGCAGCTTTCAAGCAAAGCATGTCAGGCAGTTATGTGCTACTGTAATAAGGTCCTCAGAAATACAGGTAGGTAAATAGTTGATGGATTCCCCACAGAACCATATATTTTCAATGCCTATTTGGAAAAAAACCCCACACCTTCAAAAATACAATTTACTCTAAATCATTGGTGCCAAGACAGCTAAAGGTATATGAACAAGGTAGTTGTAAAACATTCTGTTTGTTCTCTGAGAACTGCATCCCTTTGTGAACTTTCCTCTCAATTTGTGAATTGTCCCAGTCAGCCCAAATCTATACTTTTCAGGGAATAAAATTTGGAGTGGAAAAAGCTCCACTTATAAGCTCTACTTATGGTATTTCAACCATATAATGAAGTTCTTTGTGCAACCTTTGCTTCTAAAGCCTTGTCAGGGCCTTTAGATTATAAATTGCAGTATGACATAGACATGGAGGCCAGATAATTGTAACCATTTATTCCTCGCTCTCCACTTTCCAGGTTGGGATGTTTTCCCTTGAGTCTTAGAACGATACTGGGTTTTCAACCAGTGGAAATTCAATCACATGATGTTGTAAATCAAGGGTAATACAAATGAAATTATTGGGATGACAAAGGAATAACAGGTTAATTATAGACTGCAGTCTTTTCAGTTACATTGAGATTCAGATACCAAAACAAAGCTGAAATGCACCTGGATGCACAAAACTCCTGCAAAACACACTTCATGAACAGAGTGATTCCTGGCTGCGCCAATCACTTTACAAATTGTGATTTAATATCATAGAATTATAGAATGGTTTGGGTTGCAAGGCATCTTAAAAGGTCATTTATTCCAATCCCCCTGCCACGGCACATATGCCTTGAGCTGTTTTAATTTTGCTTTTACACTTTATTTTCTTTATTTTCCTTTTATTTTTTTCTTTCCTCCACACCTAAAAGCATCTTGCAGACAACTTTGGCCAAAAGTATAACAGTGGATCTAAAGCCCAAATCTCTGAAATGTAATTCAATTACTTGTTTCTTTAACTGCATGTAAGAGTCTCAGAGGAAAGCAAATCTACTTTCTGGAGTCAGATTGTTTTTACTGCTCCTATAAATCAAATAACCATCTGTGTGTTTCAAAATTAGATTGTGGAGACTATTAGTCCATAATGTAGACTAAGCACTTTATTTATATGTATTATGCACATAGAAAAACTCCAAGAATTAGTTCCATAATGTAATCAGGCAACTTACAGTATGAAACCAGTAGTACTCCTTGGACTAGTAAAAATACTTACAAACGTGTAATCTAAAATACAAGTTAAAAAGTGATGGACTGACATGGCTCTCCACAGAGCACCCCTAATTTATTTTTCCTGAGTTTTTGGGCTTCTCTGCTGGCCACTGGTCAGATTGGAAGAGCAAGTTCAGAGCATCAGCTCCTTCTTGTTACCACAGAAGCACCTAAGGAGACAAGAAAGACAACCACATCTAGAGGGCTGGAATTTCCCTGACTGGAGAGTCATGGAAAACTGGGTAAGGCAGTTGTCTGAAGAAAATGTTTAGGTAAGAAACTTCTAACTGAATCAGTGCACCACAATTCACATAAAAAATTAAACTGGAGTGGAGGTGGAGAGAGAAAAAGAGAGATTGCAGTTAGATGAATAACATGAAAGTAAGTACAAGGTGAAGAATATGAAAATAGAAAATACAGAACAGAGGAGACTGGAGCAGGTTGTACGGGAAATCAAACTGAATATACGAGGGGCAATATGATGCAATGAAGGAAGGGGACTGAGCACAGTGTATGGGCTAGCACTGTATTTACAAACTACTGGAAGTTTGTTATCTTCCAAGCTGGTATTTGGGGGATCAGTCTGAACAGACTGAATGCTAGAGACAAACATTCGGACACACATTCATTTTGTTGCTGCAAGTAACAACCATCAAGGCTGTAATTGATTCAAGGAAATCTGTTCAGCTGATGCTGTTGCAAGTTGTGGAACTGAGTTTCAGTGTAGTAGATACTGGCTCCCAGTTCTCAGGTCACAAGAGTGAACACGTGCATATTCCCTGAAAACAGATGACAGCTATCCAAGGAGTGGAAGAAGTCCTAACTTCCAAATGCACCTGAGATCCTGAACACTGGGGTTCAAATCTTCCTTCTGAATTAAATAAAAGCTGGGTGGAAGAGAAATTAGAATTCTATATAAAATTACATATTTTTTGTTGTTGTTTTGACAGAAAAAAAGATCCTTTAAGTTACTTTTGACTAAATACCTTCTCCTTTCTTTCTCTTTATTCTTTATTTCAGCTGTTGAACCAAAAATAAATTACTTTTACTTGCCTACTGTACACTAAGTTAAAGAAGTGTAAGAATGCAGAGATATCCTGCTTATGACAAGAACTTAAAGGCTAAAGGTATGATAAATCAGAAGAGAAAAAATGGAGGAATTCACATGAATCCAAATTACCTCTGAGTGAGGGAGAAAGGTGGCTAGGAGACATTCCAGGCAGGCATAGCACAGGAAGGAAAGAGGCATATCACTCGTCCTTTGAAGCTGCAAGACTATAACATTTGTTGTGAAGTTCCAGCTATTAAAAAACGGTGGTGTAAGGAGAAGCAAGAGTTAAATGTAGTAGCTCAGTCTTAGAGTGCGAGTGATGGGAAGGTGGTGACAAATTGAAAAGATGACCCAAATGAGATGGAGAGAAAACAGATATTACACAGGAAAATGGCAGAAACTGAGAGAAGTGTGTAGGTATGACTTATCTTGAGTAGTAGCTGAAGCTAGGGGACTGTGTGGGAAGAAGCAGAGGTGTAAGAAAGTACATTTGTAAAGATAAAGGTTTTAGAATACTAACCAAACAGCTTTGGCTTAGTAATTATAAACCGGAGAAATCATCCAATGAAAATTTATTCTGTTCTTGAACTGATTTGGATTACTGAGATGTAGCTTATATTTTTTCCAAGTGTAGTTATCAAAAAATCTTAACCCACAAATACTTCAGAAGCACTTTGTTGATCATATTTGACAGTTTCCTGCACTAAACTCAGCTGATTAATTAGAATTGTCATATGACATTACTTTTGCCTGAATGGGTAAATATATATCAATTACTTAAGGACTGACTTTACATGAATATTCAGTAGCATGCATTTGAAAAAAAAAATTCCTCTAGCAAGTATTGCAACAACAACAACAACAAAAAAAAAAAAAAAAAAATAAAAAACAAAAAAAAAAAAAAAAAAAAAAAAAAAAAAAAAATCAACCTTGTCTCACACACACATTGTATAAAAAATCCTTCCAAACCTCAATTAAAGTTAAATGATCTCTAACCATGCTGTGTGCATTTCATACTTGATTTCCATATCTCCTAAAGTTACAGCTCACTGGGAAAACTAGCACAAGCCCACACCGCCTTTGAAGAGCATGGGAACATGCATCTCCAGATTTTCAAAATAGGGTATTCTAGGGTATTCCTTTGCATAAGTTTTCCCTAATTGACAAGGAAATGTGGGAAACCTGCCCCCCCCACCCCAAGAAACAAACAAAAAAACCCCTACAAAACAAACAAATAACCCCCCTCAAAACCTGTCCCCATTCAGGCTTGCTCAGATTCCAGGGACATAAATGCTTACAATATTTCTAAAAAAAAAGTGAGCAGTGATATGAGTTTCAGTAGCAGATGATAGGAGAGATCTGTTAAAACTGATCATTCCCCTGTCAAAATATCAAGGAACTGGCCAATACATTCTGCAAAGTTGTCAGAGCAGATGATGTAACAGAGAAGTGCAGCTGTACATTACTTAGCAGCTTCCTTTCCTGCCAGGAGCAAGTCATCTGCTTCATCTGTGCTGTGACCTGTTGGGGGCACTCAGGTATAGCAGCAGATTGCTTGCTCCTGCGTTGTTTTCCCTTCCAGCCTTCAGATGTAGCTGCTATTTTATTCATGAATCACAATATTCCATTTAAACAATTAAACAAGACTTTTTTTATCACTTTGGGGACAAGAGGGAAGTTTCTCATAGAGTCATTAGGGAGACTCCATAACAGTTCACTGCAAGTCATCTTGCTATCCTGGTATATTGTGGTGTTTATGTTTGAATTAGAGTGTTTTCTCTGCTGTCTCTGGCATTGGCTTGTAGAATTACCTGCCTTCCATTGTATTTGAACAGAGCCCATATTTGGTGCATTTTTAGCATATTTTGTAAGCAGTTTGTTCTATCACACTTGTAGAAACATTTACTTGTAGAGACAGCCAGCCTGACAGGGCAAACGGCTACTGCAGGGGACTTTCTTACATTATGCTATTTTTCAATAGCTCCCCACTTAATAAATCTTTTAACCCGATCCTGAGTGTATAGTTAGCCAGCAGATTGGGCTGCACCCATTAAGCTAGGGGAAAATGATGAATTATAAAAAGTGAGAACAAATTGCAAGAGAAGGCTCAACAGGGCTTTGGGCAATTAGAAAGCTTCAGGCTTTACCCTTCCTGGGACTCCATGTGCAGGAGACTCTCTTTGTCTTGTACAGACCTTTGTGGACTGGGAGAGTCTGTGTAAAGGGGGTCCAAAAAAAACAGCCAAAGCTGCTCCTGGAGACTTTTCCTGGGTCAGACTCTCTGTCACCTTCTCAAAGGGTCAATCTGTTGCTGAGTGTATTGGTGTTGCATTTTAAGCCAATTACTCTGGAAGCTGTTTTATGTGGTAAATTAGGTATCCACAATGGATGCCATGTACCAGGGAAGCTCGTACTCTTCTATTTCTCCACACAGACTATGATAGTGTCTTTCCATAAAGCCTAAAACTGATTCTCTCTTCAAAAACTACCTTATTGCCACCAACTAGACCTTAAAAGATAGACTTTCCAGCTAGAATACATTTCCCATAATGTATGTTCCTACTGGCATAGAAGACATGGAAATTTTACGTGTCCAGGAGACTACCAAGAACTTTGATTATTTGAACAAGAGTCTTATTATAGAACTCCTTCAAGGAAATATTAATCAGCAACTCTTCACGCTTCTATTTCTCAGCATTAGTTTTTCATCAATGCTTACATTCTTATAAAGACACTTCAGATAGACAGGCAGACACACGTTTTCAACAGGTTTGATCCTGAAAGCCACTCAACACCTTTCTTTCCTAATGACGTCAACAAACTCTTTATATGGTAATATTTACATTTATATGACCGTGTTTATACAGTCCGTTTATTAATATATTTTTACTTACAGATAACATATGCTCAGTGAGCAAAGTGGGAGACCAGGGTTTTTTGCTTGAATTCTGAGGAATGGGAGATATGCAACATAGGAAGCATGTTGGTGCTGGTAGAGTGGTGGAAAGGTAGGAGGCAGGGAATATTTTGTCTTTCATTACTGAGATGTATAATAGGATCTAAAGTCTGCAAGTGATTTGTAAACAAAGAATAGATGCTTTTCTAGGCAATATACTGCAGTTTAAACAAGAATTAATCCAAAAAAGTCATGTAATGTGTATTCTAAAGTAGATCAGAACAGATTACCACAATAGTCCATTCTGCTTTTATAATCTGGCCTTAAATACATAAGCACTTTAAAAATAAATCAAGATTGGATATGAAGCAGGAACATGTCCCTCTTTTTCTTTGGCTATTGCTTGGAGTGGGAGAAAATATATGATAGTTTATAATACAGAAATTGTAAGGAGTCTGAGTAGAACAGTGTTATAATTAATTATGATTTTTTTCTATCTAGTATATATTATAACAGAAAAAGACACATTAGATCTTTTTAAAAAGCAAATATCTAACTAAACCAACACAAGAAATAAATAGATACTTACATGAATAAGGACTTTGCCTGTAATTCCTTTCTTTCTTTATTTAGATTCATTTTTAATTTCTTTTTTCTTGGTTTGTTCCAATTTATTTCCTGACTATCAAAGTGTGTGCTAATTTCAAACAAAAGCTACTGAGGTCTTCAGTAGACTCATGATAACAATGCTTTTGTAGGGACAGAGTATATTTGCAATAATCCTTATACTTGTATGGGCTAATGAAATAATTCAAGCCTCATGACAAGGATCACTATTTGCAAAGAATGTCCATCAGTTAAATATGTTGCTCTGTCAGGGGTCATTAGTCAGGTGAAGGTCCACAGCTCCATTTTCAGGGCTTTGCCAGGGGAGCTGTCAAGTCTGTCTGATTCAGTCCTCTCTCTCATGCTCCTCACTTGCAGCCTTTTGGTTTAGCTATTCCTTACTTTTCCTTCAAATTTCTCCTTTTGTCCCACTCTTCCTAGTCTGCTTATCTTCCCTTCTTCACGCACCTTAAGTGCAGATCTTCCTTTATTTACCATCTCTTCAGCAAGCTGCCGTATTTGGTCATTCCCTTCCAGTCCTTGCTGCACACTCCTTGTCAGACCCTTATCCTTATCAGTCTGGTTTCTACTGCCAATCCCTTCCATGAACCAACCCCATCTCTTCACTCTACCCAAGCTTCATCTCACTCTGCCCTCCATTTGTCAGGCAGCTCTAATCAGTCTCTTGTCCCCATTAATCCTGGTCGTAACTTCTTTTATTTCCTCTTTGTAAGTCCTCAATCTCACCAGATTCCTGCTTCCAGTATCTCCTTTGGCCTAGTCTGTTTTCTGGGGGTTTTTTGGGGTTTTTTTTTAATTCTTGTCAGACAAACCCTCCCATACTCCTCTTTATGTTGCTTTCTTGGTAAGGAAACGCTGAGTGCCTGAGAAACTTTACTTGTGACTCTCTACAACAACCAAAGTGGGGGGCTGGTGGAGGAAAATTGGAAGTCTAGAAATTGTAACAGCAGCCATAACTGTAATAAAAAAGGGAGAATTACAGGGAAAGGAGAAGCAACAGGGTGTTCTTGACAATATAATCTGATTTTAAAATGATGAAACAAGACTTTGAATTAACATCTCAGGAGTTGCTCCTACTTCTGTCACAGCCCTCATACAACCTTGTGCAAGTCCCTTGGTGCCAGGTTCATTAAAAGATGTGGATATTGTCATGTAATATTAATACTGTATTGTCACAACACACTAATGCTGATCTTTCAGCCTCTTGGTCCCTAGCACCTGCAGCTCTGTGTCAGGCAGGCAGCCTTTGTAACCAGTACCTTAGGAGGGATACTTCAGAGATAAGGACAACTTGAATTTCAGAAGCATTGAGAGTTTGAAAATTCAAGTTGTCTCAAAATGTAAGGCCATTTCTCAATACCTCTGTATATTAATTTCATTATTGGCAAAATAATAACTGACCTTCTTGTGAGTATTGTAAAGTATACTTCATTTATGCTTTCCTAAGTTCCCTCTACAGAAATAGTTTTCTGAGTGTAAAGCACAGCTATAATTATGAGAAACACTCTTTTAAAAGAAAAAAAAGGACACACAAAGGAATGGGTAATATGATGAGTAGCTGTAAGTACCAATCCTTTAGTCAGATTGTTTGTCTGTCTGCTGTTAGAGTCTGTTTACTGCTGTAGTCAAAAGCTGAGAAACTGTGGCAGGTAGCAGATGTACCAATTAATAAGCTGTCAAGGCTGACGGATAGAATGAAAAAAACCCAGCTCTCACATATAACTCCTGTGTGGTTCTTTTCCCACATTTCAGGTCTTTGGGGGTCATGAGATACACTCTGCCTCCCTGGAGAGAGATGAAACTGTCTCATTAGCGTCTATCTTTCATGATATTAAGACGCTGCCTTTGAGATGCTAACTCACCTGTTCTTCTCCCAGAATCCTGAAGTGATGAAGTTCTTTAATCAAGGAATCTGGACAGCCAGCTGTTGGAAAGAAACAAAAATAGGCATTTTAGAGCTTCCTGTCAGTGCAGTTTCAGCATAAGACACATAGATGCAGGGAGGATAGAATATACAGATTACCTTAGATAAAGAAGATTAGAAAGATTAGCCACGGCTCTGCAGGCACCAGAATACTGAAAACCATCTATCAAATAATCCTTCCACATTTCTGAGTATGCTACCAAGAAAGGTTATATTCCGAATATTTTAGCCCTTTCCCCAAAGGACTCCAAACAAAAGCAAGATGAAAAGGGCAGCACTGTCTGCCAGATACCGCCAACCCTTAGTATAAGCCAAAAAGCTTGTTAAAAGAGGATCTTACATCAAAACGTTGGAGCTGCCCAAAGCTGAATTCTGATTCACACAACAGGTTTGGACTCATTTCTAAGAATAATACATGCTTTTCCTGATTCTCTGAAGGATTTCATAGGCCCCAGAGATCACTTTAATTTTGGCTGTCACAAATATAACCCATTTCACATATATATGGCTGTTACCCACTGGTGTTAACACAGAAACAAAAAACACTGGCAGAGGAGTGATTTGCCAGAATTTTGCAATGAGATTAATTTTCAATCACTACAAACTTTCACATCTGTACCAGCCAATAAGAAAGAATATGTCTTGCTAGCGGCCATGTGCTTTAGTGACCTGTTCAGATTGTGATTACCTTCCTGGCAATGAAATCCAAGGCTGCTGTACACTAATTTTGCAAATTACTTTTGTACGCTACTAGTCTAATTCCTGACAAGGGATGACAGTGCAGATTGTGAAAGCTATCTGGGCTTTACTCTTTTTACCATAAATTGAAACACATCTGTGAACAGAGAAAATTTCTTAACATGAAAAAAGAGCATAGCTCCCCTCAGAAAATGGGAGGAGCCATGATCTATCTTTATCAACCTGGTTTTCTGCTGATGCAACTACAAAGAGTTACCTTTCACTCTTAATGACTGCCATTAAAAGAATACAAATGAATTTGGATGTAATTATCAGAAAATCCCCACCAGCACCATGGTTTTACTCAAGGCCAAAGAGACATGGCTGACACTCACAATTTCTTTTGGCATATCTGTCATAGGGATGCAGAAGAAAAAACTACATTTGAAAGCAACGTAAATAAAAAGGCAAAAAACCAAACAATAGACAAAATTATACCAGTACTAGTCTTGTAATTGCATAAATTTTTCCACTTAGGAAACTGATTTAAATGTTATTCAAGTCAACCTTTTATTGGTTAACGTTTTATTCAGAGGAGGAATAGTGGAAGAATGCACCATCTACACAACTTCATCAGCAAACCCTTACAAAGGTAGACAAGGTTTAAAGTTGGCCCAGGTTAAAGCATATAGTAAGAGTTGTCTATTAATGACTTTTCTCTCACTAGTATTTCTTCCCATTTAATAAAACCGATGATATTCTTACAGGCTTCTTTTCACCCACCTCTTCCTAATGCACAGGGATATTCACACATATGAGGGTGTGATTTTTAGCTCTAAGTGATTATTTCTTAATCATATTTCATTCTCCTCAACTCCTAGAAGCACAAACTGTGTATCACCTTTAAATTTATTTTCTCATTTTCTCCATGCTGTTTATTCTTTCTCTTTCACAATGCACTTAATTGTCCTTGCTACTCCTACCAGAGAATCACTGCTACACAGCATTTTTTTGTCTTCCCACTGGGATTTACATCTCAATCCAACTCTGTCTCACTAACTTGTTGACCCGAGCGCTGACTGGTAGTCCAGAGCTTTTGTGTTCTCTGTGTTTCAAATCAAAACTTATTGTATAAAACATATGTAGTGGGTTGGAGCTGAGTTAATTAATGTGCTTTTGGTCCAACTGTATTGGTCAACAACCTCGGGTGTTAACTAACCAAGTGGCCTTTGCTAGATGCTGCTCCCAATTTTTGAAAGTTCCTCCACCCAGTGCCTTCATATCTCATAGAAGCAAATGAGTGAGCAAAACCACTACAACATGATTCCTCTCTCTTAGCCTCAATTTCTTACATAATTAGCAATATTTTTTCCTGCATGTGATTTTCCCTGAAAATATCTGCATTGATTGCATATTGCTATAGGAATTTCTAAGTGTAGAGGATAATTATGATTTCATGTAATGCTGCCTGTTAATCTTTGACAGATGTTAGCTTTAGACCACCAACTAAACTGCATTCTGCTTTTTGGAGTCCTTACAGCTTCTACTTCAATCAACTATTTCTTTCTTCCCTCTTATCCTTTCCAATTTATTATTCCCTAAACTCCTTAAAATCAGAAGTTTCCTTTTTCTTCCATAGCAAGAACTTTTTCTCTCCTTGAAATCATCTTTCCTGAGAACCCTTTTTCTCCCTGAAATTGATCCTATTCTGCCCTCACACATAAATTATATAATCTCCACTTTATGAACTCTTTACATGCATCCTCTCTTTCATACAGGCTGGGGGATGAATGGATTTACAGCAGTCCTGCCAAGAAGGACTTGGGGGTGCTGGGGGTGAGAGGCTGGACATGAGCTGGCAATTAGCACTTGCAGCCCAGAAACCAAACATGTCCTGAGCTGCATCCAAAGCAGCGTGGGCAGAAGGGAGAGGGGGGTGGATCCTGCCCCTCTGCTTTGCTCCAGTGAGATCCCACCTGGAATGCTGCATCCAGCTCTAGGGTCCCCAGAGCTTCAGAAGGATGTGGATATGTTGGAGTGAGTCCAGAGCAAGGTCACCAAGATGATCAGAGGGCTGGAGCACCTGCCCTTTTAGGAAAGGTGAGAGAACTGGGACTGTTCAGCCTAGAAAACAGAAGGCTCGGGGGAGACATCATAGCAGGCTTCCAGAACTTGATGGGGAATAAGAAAGATGGGGACAAACTATTTAGTGGGGTCTGTGGTGAAAGGACAAGGGGTAATGGTTTAAACTGCAGGAGGGTTGATTTAGATTAGATATAAGAAAGAAGTATTTTTATGGTGAGGGTGGTGAAACACTTGAATGAGTTGCCCTATTCAAGGTCAGGGTGGCCAGGGCTCTGAGAAATCTGACCTACTTTGAAGGTGTCCCTGTTTATTGCAGGGGGACTGAACTAGAAGGTCTTTAAACGTCCCTTCCAACTTAAACTATTCTATGATTCTATCTAAAACATGCATGTCTAAGTGTTACTAGTCATCCACTGCTGCATCCTCTTCCAAATAACAGTATTTTCTATAGTCTGTTGTTCGGAGACTTGCCAAACCTAGTTTTCAATCCTTTCAAGTTCAGATTTTCGCTGGATCTTGCTTAGCTGATTACACAACAGATCCTGACATTACTAGCAAAGAGAGAGAGCTTAAAAACTGTCACTGTTGGCATGGTCCTTTCCAGCAATGAGTTCAGAAATGTCAAATGCATACAATATTGAATTATAATGACACATTTTAACAGTTTGCCGTCTGTAAGAAGTCATTTCAGATTGTCACATTTCAGAAGCAATAATTTCAGGAAAAAAATCTTCCTTTTTTTTTTTTTAATATTTCTGTGCATATTTCTGATGTTTCCTATGTCTATCTTTAATTTCTTCTTTTCTGTAAATGGACCTTTGTAAAACATGCTCTAGCACTGTAACATCTTTTTACCAAATATCTGTGAGTTTTGAAAAAGTATTGGATTATGTTAAATTCCTGCACTGTGATGAGAGACAAAGGTTATGACAAATAACCACTCCATAAATAAAAGGTAAAGAGATTTAAAAAAAACCCTATTCTGCTCAAAACCATTAAGGACTATTTATCATCTCACCCACAAATTCATCCATATATCCATCAACATATTAACATATATGAAAACACACATAGAAACTTGAAAATTATCACTAGTTAAGCACAGCACCTGATGGGTTCACTGGCAAACAGTACACACCAAACATTTATAGAAAAATGTATTTGCTAAGTCTCTGACATGAAACTAGCACATGCCAAATGACATAAATAAACTGCACTTTACAAATTTCTGCTATTTTATATAGAATGCTTTGAGGATTAGTGTTTATGCCCTGTGTACTTAAGAATCTCTTGTAATGAATGGTGTCAACAATTCCCAAAACTTTTCAATTCCCTCCTCCCAATTATTACTTGAAAAGTACAAGCCTTCAGGAAATTTCCACAGACATAAAAACCAAACCACAGGAATATTAAAAAAATAATCAATAATAATTACACATAAGAGTGTTGAAAGGAAACAATGCAAAAGCACAAACAGTTGGCTTTAATCAGAACCAAAAATCAGGATTGAGGACACCTGCAGACTGATAAAATGGCAGCTAAATTGTTTATTTGTTCCCTCTTCCAGCTCACATTCAGACCTATTTGTTTCATATTTTCTCAGCTACAGTGACTGTTACAGGTTAGTGCTAACTATGAAGGCAGAGCAAGATATAAGAAATATAAAACTAATGCAAATACTTAATATTTTTATACCACTTTTTACTCTGTCATAGCTCCATTGATCTTAGAGCAATCAGATCCATAAACCTGATGTGATGTCTTAGGAATAAGCCTTAGTCTAAGCAGGAAAATAATGCAGCGACGATGCCCGGTTCAAAGGACCAGCAGCTTTATAAAGTCACAAAAAGTAATTTCTTTGCCTCTACTTAAAGTTTTATTACTTAAATTAAATTTAAGCATTTTATTTGCTTCTACACATTCCATCATACACCAGTTTACTTGTTTGAATAATTTTGCTCTTACTTGATTCCCATATTGCTTTATAATTTAACTCCAAATGCTGCACATATGAATGAAGGGTCCATTTAAAGTTACAGAAATTTGCTACTGTAAATTTGCAATTTACATTGTGGTGTTCTCTTCATAAATATATTTTTAATCTGTTCATATAAGTACATGTATCTCCAAGAGAAGAATAAAGAAGAAGAATTTAGGAAGGTCGGTTTGATGTCTCCTAACATAATAAATACCCTGATTTCAATTGGTCTGAACATACATTTTCAACTACACTTGTAATTAAACTATGATTTTAACTATTACCAATTTAATTACCCAAATCGTCACATATTTTTTCTCAGACAGAATTAGCTTCTGTTTTTTTTTTTCTTAAAATTACCCCTCTGTATGACTTACGTTCTTCAGAGAGAAGGCAAAGGAAAAATTAAACCAACCCTTTACTGTTGCATAAAATGTTAAAATGGAAGCAAAAAGGGACAGCTGCTACAAATAGAGCCAACTGAGCAGTAACACGAGTGTCAGTGCCCTGATGGCCCCACCAGCCCTGCCTGTCCCAGCAGGACCCCACGCCAGCCCCTGCCTCTCCCGCCTGCACCCGGGTGGATCTCAGCCGCCCACAGCCCTGGGGAGCCCCACCAAGCTGGGACCACGTCCAGCCCCATCCCCAGGGAATTGCCCAATGCCCGGAGCAGGGGCTGTCCCAGCACTCCTGCCCACCAGCACCTGCATGGAGGTTCCCTGGCTGAATCACCCAGAGAATCACAGAAAATCACAAAATGTCTTCACCGACCACAGTTACAAGCGTCTGTATCTCCACTGCAGGGTTTGTGTGCTACATCTTCCACCATACGTTTGCAGCATTATTTCATGCTTTGCATTTTAAATTTCATCTTTCTCAAATGGTATAGTTGTGTGAGATTCATTTCAATGCATTTAAGCATCAAAATGTTGGCTGTATGAGTCTAATATATTCCTTGCATGCTTCCTTTTCAGTTGATAGAACGAATACATGCTTTCACAGGGTAATTCCCATCATCCAAGACAGGCACACACACACAAAAAAATCCTCTTATTTCCATTAAGTGAGGAGTTTCAGGCGACTTGGCAAGATTTACACAAGTAACTTTTGGACTTTTAAAGTTAGATTATTTGAATTTCACCCAACAGCTGCAATTCCAATCATTGCTGCACATGCTTAATATTGGAGCATGTAAATTTCCCCCTCACATTTAGCTCCATGCAAGCTAAGCATTTACATTATGAGCACCGTGCAACTTCCATTCCTCTCACTCAGAATTTATGTCTGCATCAACACTTGCTAATTCTGAAGAGTACATCACTTTTGTGGGCTCTGAACATAACCATACACGAATATCTATCAGTGTCCTTCAAAGGATATCTTTTCACAGGGCTAATTGCTAAACCAAGCTTGCCACTGGAAAACGTTTCAAATACTTGAGAATAACCAATTCATACTTAGAAAATGAATGGATATGTTGGCTTTTTTTTTTTTCCTGACTTTAGTATAGGTATGAAAAATGTTCCGTATTCAAAAACATGATGCTAAAAATCTGGCAGTGCATCATTTTAATGACAGGACTTGCAATACAGCAACAATTATATATCTATATATAGGCAAGTGAACCTGGTCTGCCATGCATGGAAAGATGGCTAGGGAATCCTGTAACTCAGAGGTGCTTGTTATAGCAGGTATGCATCCAGAGCTCAGCAAACCTCAGCTACAGTGGGACTGTGCCTGGGACTCCAGCTGTGAGAACAAGTTACTCAGCACAGCACAGACTACTCTGTTGAGTGAGCAGCAATGGCAGGAAGAGCACAGCCCTGCACTGAGTATAATAACAATGGGAATGGAAACAGGGTAGTGAGAAAGCTGGGGTCAGACTAGACTATCGTACAAAACTTAACAAAAACTTAACAAAAACTTAAGTTTGAAGTCCCGTAATTAGCGTGCATTAATTTGTTACATCACTTTCCCAGTCTCCTCCAAACTGTTCAACTAACTGGAATATAATAAACCTCCACACCTTCCCGCTGTTTGCATCTCTTCCAGTGAAAAGCAGACCTGTGCTGGTGACAGTGCAGCCTTTCTTACAGGAACTGACAATGATTTCAAACTATGAAGTGACTTCACTGGGCTTGTGTTAATTAAATGTCTAGATGTTACAGATGACCTTTTCTAATTTTTGATGTTTGTGAATGTGAACCAAGACAAAACTAAGGAGAGTGTCTGGAATGCATAAATACTTTACTGAAAAGTGAAAAAGATATAATGAAGAATATTCAGTATGTAATTTATAAAATATAAACATGCAAGGCTATATTTGGAATACTGCCTGTGCACTGTGAAAAGATCTTGAAGTATTCTCTCACAGATCCTACAGAAAGGTATTACTATAGCCATTTTCACTCTCATAAGCAATACTTTTGTAAATAGTAAATTATTGAGTTTTTTTCTTTGTTGCTACCTACATAATTTCCTAATGTAGACAAACTTAGAACTCAGTTAATTTGCATATGTACACTTATATTTACATATATCTTCCTTTGTATAAAAGATTTAATTTTTAAAGGAAGAAAGGTAATAAAACAGTCCGTGAATAACTTGTCATCTCAAGTCCCAGGTCTGCAAATGCAGAGGATTCACAGGGGCACACAACTTCATCTGAAGAATCAATTATTGCTAACCACCATTAATCATAAAATCCTGTGTCAGAGTCAAAACTGTCTCATGAAATCAGTCAGCTGTATGTTTGAAAATTGAGGGACAATCCTTTAGTACCCAAATATCTTGTATTGGCCACCTTACAATTGGTGTAAAAAATTACCTACCTAGTAAAAACAAATACAGTAAACTAAAAAAATTACATGCGATTCTTTACTTGTACACATGCCATTTTACCAGTCATCAGTTTGCAGGTGATATTTTTCTGTACAATGATCTAGATGAGTAGATAGCAAGATAAAACAAATATATGCCCAAAAAGAGACACATTAGAGGGCTTCAATATTATAGATTAGCTAGGGGGAAAAAAATTAAAAAGAAGTTTTCTCAAAAGCAAGAAGTATTGAATTCTATCCTTTCAAAGTCAGCAGGCACGTATTTAGACTGCAAAGCTCAGCTCTGCACTTGGGCAATGCTGAACCAGAGGAGATGACAAGCAATGCTTGTGTGTGGTTTCTGTACCCAGAGGTCAACACGGTGAAGTTCTTTCCTCCAAGTCTTTAAAAATCTGTCTAAAACTACAAATGGTGTAACAGTTTTTCAGCTCAAGCAAGCTATCACAGCAACAATTAAGTCAATGGTACTCACAGGTTATTCGTACCAACAAACAAATAGACTATGTACACAAAATGTGATATTTTGTTAAAAAGACTGTGTGCCAGTAAATGACATATTTAATTGCTACTTTTTCAAGGGTCAATCTGCAATAACAAAACTATTCTCTTAAAAAAAATCAGAATTGAAATACCATTTTCTCTTCATTAATTACCTCATCAAACAGTATCATGTTGATTTACTCTTTTTTCTTGATTGAATTCTGGTAGCTGAAGTCCACCAGTCACTAGAGACGTTAGATGTTAGTTCCCCATCTGAATAGGTTAGATCTTTGTGTGCTCTTAAATTCAAAACCCTCCAAAGACACACAGCACATTTTTTACTCTCATGAAGTACTTATGAAAGAATTCTGCAAACGGACTGCAACACAGTTGGAAAAGGATAACATAAAATGATTGTAGTAAATTCTGCTGGTCTGGCTTTCTCACATTGCACACAACCCTGGCTTTCACTATGCTGTTACTCACTGCTTTTTTAAATGATGCTTTAAAGTTAAATGACTAGAAATAATGAACCACATTAGCCATTTTCTGCTAAGGTCTTTCTTTTAATCTTTACCACAAAAAATATCAGCAGGAATATTGACCTGCCATTCAGTTTAGAACCTGCTTCCTTGCTTCCTTTTTGCATATTTAAAACAACATTTAAACAGCACTTGAACAAGTAATGTTTAGTCACATCAGCATTCAAACCCTGAATTGCACTGAGTTCTGCACTGCCAGCAAGCCACTGCTTGTTATTTTTGGCAGTTTTTTGTATATTCTGCACTGCTATGTGACAAACTGTTGAAAGAGTCTTTCAGAGGGGGGATATTTTCTAAGAAATAATATTCAGTATTACCCAAGAGCCTGAGACTTCAGGGCAACCATGCAACAGTGGAAACATATTTGATGAATAGACTGTACCATCTGCTTGTTCAATATTCCAGTTTAAATTATAGGTGTAAATTCACCCATATATTTCTCAGCAAAGTCAGTGAATACCAACCTCATGCAACACAACAAATTCCACGCTGTCTATCTGTAATGAGAAATTGAGCTATGACCTTTACTGCTCACATACAGAAGCTCCAGAAGCAAAAATAAAAAGGAAACTCCCTTCTTTCCATGCTAGTATCCATTTTTGTCAAATTAAATTTTACAGAAAAAACATTTTTTTTTAATGCTTCTTAAATAACAGATGTTATTTCTACTGTTTCTTTACATTGAAGAGAAAATTAACAAGTCTAGGGCTCCTACCATAACCAGGTGATTTTAGGTTCTTTTAGTTGAGATACAAGCATGATGTTTTAAACTTCTTTTGGAAGACTCACACCTTCTACCATATAAACCGTGGAAGTGAAAATCTCATTGCAGAGATCTGGCCTGAAAGGAGCTCTCCACTCTCAGTTTGCTAGGTTTTTAGCTCTATCAGCTCAATTCATGAAAGGTTTTCTCATCTTTTATTCAAAAAGTAGTTGAAATCTCTAAAGAAAACTCTGTTCTCTCAAATTCCCACCTTCATGCTGGCATTGGCCTTTGATGATGATCAGTACCTTTGAGAAGGGAAGTGAGAGGTCAGGAGCTTTCAGCATGTGGTGGAGACTATGAGAGAGGAGATTGTCTTCTCAGGGAAAATCCAACTATCCCTGAATAAAAGTCAACACAAGGCAAAAATAACTATAGAAGAATTTCATTTGCTAGTTACTGAAGGGCAAATCCTTAGAAGAGTCCGATTTCTGAATACAAGAACTAAGCAAGTATAAAATAGAAATGCTAAAAGGTTTCTAAGTTGAAATTAAAGCTCACACAGACGTTTTCCAGCTGATGGCTCAATAATAGAAATATACTTGCTATGGTAAACAATATTGTAAAGCCCAAATGCTGAGAATCAGATTTGGAAAGTAAATATTTATCCCTTTTCCTTTTAAAAGTTGAATTAATGAAAATGTTTTCCTATGATTTTGGAAGTTATAGACAAAAAACCAGTTTTATATTGCAATAGATTTCCATCTCATTTGTTTTTACCAAGTGAGGGTATTACACTGACTATATAATGTAGAATAAGCCACTGCACCATCAAGAAAGATGAGGCCAAGTGCCAGAGAACAACCAAAGCTTTCCATCTTTTTAATTCCAAACCTACTGTTTAAGGATATTAAAATACAATTTTGAAAGGTTATTTTCTGTCCACAGTACAGGAAAATCAATATGCCAAGCTAAAAAAATAATCTGTCAGAAAAACCAAGATGCACACATGCAGGTCTCACTCTCTTATTCACACATGCATAAGCATGCACAAAATTACTATTGGAGAAAGGACAATGGCAAACAATATCCAGTGACCCAGAAACAGCAATGCTTTTCTTTTGAATTTTGCATTTATTTTTTTTCCCGGGATATGACATCATTCTGTATAAACAGTATATAAAAAATGCTATTCCTTTAATCTATGAAGCATTTATAAGACTTCAACGTGAGCTTTTCACTGAGAGCTTAGACAAATATTTAAATTGCTACATAAATTACTCAGACTACAAGGCAAGCCCAGGCTACTCTAAAAATAAATGTTCATGGACAATAAGCCCATCCAACCAAAAGAGAATTTTAAAAAGCCATGGAATATATAATGTCTCTCAGAATAGTACAGACATATCTGGATGAATGGCTATGATTTTCTCTTTTTCATAGAGATTTTAAGACAGAAAACAATTTCCAGAACTCTAAAGAATGAAGCAATTGTCTAAAAGTGACCTGCACTCCTGTAAAGGAGTTCAGATCTTAATTGATACCTAATTGTAATTTTTTTTCTTCCTCCTTTCCAGCAGCAATACATGTGTGCATATCTCACTGTTCTCTGTGAGGGAACATGGAAAAGTTCCACTTACGAAATGAGGACAATTTTGCATTTCACCATAATCAGATCAAATTAGGGCAGGTGGCAACTCTGCAGGCAACATAATTATGAAAAATGCCTGTGTTCAATACAAACTGTCCTTCCAGTCTTGAGGCCTAATAGGACATCATAGTGCAATCTTTTTACATTTTACTGGCAGCTCAGAATACAGAAGTCCACTGAGGGGGGACTAGATACAGCTCTCATTTTTTGTCTGTGCAAATCCAGACAAATAATATATATGTTCTTCAATATTTGCTCTAACATAAGAAGCAGAGTGTTCCTGGGAGTGCAAAAGCTTGTGTGGGATGAAAACTAAAGTTAAATACAGAAGAAAAAGTAATTAAGTCACTGGTCAGGTCTAATTCTAGTAACATTGTGTGAGACAGGCTAATCCTGCATTACGAACAGCGATTCGTGTTTCTACTATTAAAAACCTGACAGGCAGGCATAAATACAAGAGATCATACTGTCTGTTCGTCTAACAGAAAAGAATTGAAACGACCTGAGAGATTCCCCAAAGAGAAAGTGTTAAGGATTTTTCTGATTTTATATTGATATACTGGCCCTATTCTTGAACAGATCGCTCATGATGAATAGCTGGCAGAACACATTTGAAATAAACTGAAAATTTAATGCAAAATTCTACTCTACATTAAAGGGATGATACAGCCAGGTTCATCTAGAATATTACTCCTCTGAAGACACCCCAAGCACTACAATAACAAATGTTATATCAAAGATGCACTCAGCAACAAACGCAATATGAGTCTCTGTGAGGCGATTTTTCAGTATGTCAGAATTATAATATCACTCCAAGGAAACAAAATTAAGCAGCACAAGCTTGGCTGTTGGGATCACTTTATTAGCAATACAGTGTTTTCTCACAGAGAATGCTTTTCTTTGGATCTGTCAATGAGATGGTCTATCCATTTTATGGTGCACAATTTCATATTGGCCTATGAAATAAAAGAAACACTCTTTCTGCCACATTTTAAAAAAATTATTGAGAATAACAAAAAAATTTCCTGATCATTATTACTCTGCAGCTGAAGTCCAGCCCAGTGTGGGTTTTCTTAATCAGAAGGGATAAACACTTTAATCATGAGGGATAAAACTAGTACACTAGTACCAATGAAGACAAACTGAATGATTTCTACCTGGTGGAGGAATATCTATTTTTAAAAACCCATAGGTTTCTGCAAAATGTTGAAAAAATTCTGCTCTGGTTATTCATCATGCTGATCTAAGAATTGATTAAATTTTTTCCCTTGTGCATAAAAGAGAAAACAGCCCTTGCCAGGTGGACAGGCCCTTTCAGTGAGTCAGAGAAGGATGCTGCACTTGCACTGTTGTGATAAAATTTCAAGGCTGTCACAATTTACCTGAAACTCAGTGGCTGCAGTGGACTAGGAATGCAGTGGGAAATGGATTTGCTTTACTATGTGCAGGGCAGGAGAGAACCCCCACAGCTCAGCATTATGCCCTCAGACTCATTGCTACGCTGAAGTGAATTAGTGCAAGCAATTTCATGAGATTACGCCAGCAATTTGGTACAGAACAGCTGCCACACCACACTACAGGATTCTCCCACTAGTTTTTACTTACATGACCAGGAATTACTTCTGAGTTAATCCAGAGCAACAGAATCTATCCTTGGTCTTTACCACCTTACACAGAGATATACTATGCCTTGTAATTAATTGGTCTTTAAACTTTTTTTTAACTAAAAAGAATTCCATTATCACAAGTCCAATATATCTTCATTAAATCAGACACTCTATACAACACTATTCTTTCTTATATTTGAATTACTTTCCCTATGTAGACCATGCCCATTATTTCCCTCATGTACACTTTTTTTTTCTGTATTCTTTTAACACTGTAGGGTTTCTAAGCTGAGAGCCTGAAAACAGAACAGACAGATAGGTATAGGATGAAATCTCCAACCTTAGCCACTGCATATATGAAACCACACAGGGTACAGAGTCCAACTGCAGAAGGTTGTGGCTGTGTGCACGTGGTTTTTTCCCGCCTCTCTTTGATAACAGGTATTAATGCATCAACCATTTCCAATAAAGAAAAAAAATATTATTGAAAATTTATACTAGTGGGATTCTAAACTGACATAGATGGGCACTATGAATGCTGATGCAGACACTAGAAATCAAGCCTGCAATGTGTCTAAACGTGATGCTAACATTTAATCAGGTTGATAAGCCAAGTAAGTAAGAACTTGTGTCCCCCCAGGAACCCCTTTTCTCTCCCACATGTACAGCTCCTCTTTGCCCAGAAACAGAGAAACAGAGCTCAGACATGAGTGTCCTCTGATTTTCCTTTTCTTTTACAAAATGGAAATTCAAGTTATTGAAACTAATGATAAGGTTCAGCTTTCTTTTTTCCTCATGTCATTAAAATGCTCACTTGACTGCTTCATTTCAGGAGATCACTGAGCTGCAGTTGTAAAAAATAACAACACTAGGTCTTCTCACTTGTACATTTACCTTTTGACACCACATTAACTATTTTTTTCTGTAAAGTACTTCTAAGCAGTCATTTATATGTTAAGTACTGAACTCTGTATCCCTTCTGCCTTTCAATATTATACTGCTTGCTATGTATTTTTCACTTGTGTCTATTATGTCATGGATCAGAAATTCATTCCTTGTACTTCTGTCTGGCTCCAGAATACCATCATGCATGAAATTTCAGAGACACTTTTTTCCTGACTGAGAATTATTGGATATACAGCTATAAAAGCATGCATAAAAGCTAAAAGCCCTTAGAAATACTTGAAGGGGAAACAAAACATCCCTTAAGCATCAAATCAGTTGGAAATTCTTCATACTGCTCTTCTATATCAATTTCTGCAGGATTTGCTTTCTATTGTAGCTTAACTCCTGTCTGCGTCAGGAGAAAGTTCTTCAATTATGACAAATGATTCTGTATGGCAGGATTTAGACTCACACTGAAGAAAACTATATCTAATGAGATTATCTGATTCTTTCTTAAGGATCAATAATTTATTTATAGGCAGGGGCCTCAAAGGTTAATTTTTAGTGCTTTACTCACCAAGCTACCCAGCACTCAAATGACTTGTAAGAGACATACAATCAGAACTGGCTAATCCACATCAGCTTGTTTAAAAAAATTGTCAGATTAACAAATCAATGATACTTACACGCTACAAAATCGGTTTCCACTTAAAAGCTGACTGGATTTACACAGTTTACATGCAGCACAAATCCTGTTTTCATGTAATTTAGCAAGGATTCCGGGCAAAGTGATTCTCCCCTCTCTTGTCAATTTCCAAGACACAAACTGGCCAGCAGAAATCCGATTGCAGTTTGATGGATGTCTATTGAAGGAAACGGGTGGAGGGGAAAAAAAAAACCCATAGGATTTTTGATGTTTGGCTACAGGTTGCTGTCACTGATCGTTTTCCTATCTCTGCTTCCACACATACCTGTGACTTTCCATTTAAAGAGTTTTTCCCTGCTTTACTGGTTTTACCAAGAAGTATGCCATGCCTAACCTGTGATACATTGATGCTACATTCATTCAACAACCCATTGCAGGGGTTGCATGAATGTAATATTGATGAGTCCTACATTCATGGTTTTCTCACCCGTTTACCCATATTAATTCTGCTCACAGCTCTTGCAGTCATTATAAGAGAGTCAAACACATGGCTGCCATCAAGCAGTCTCTGGCCTTGAATGCAAAGTAAACTTTGCTGCAACAAATTCTTTGCACATGTCATTTCTCTCTCTGTCTTTTCCCCTTTCTAGCTACGTATTTATAGTTCTCCTTTGAAGGTTGTGGAGTGTTATCTAGTTTTATTTTTATTTTTTGTTACTTTTGGATTTTGATGGAAAGTGCTTTTTGGGAACACAGCACACTTCAGATCATTAGGACTATATCCTCCTTCACTGGGCCAATAACAAATCAAGGTGGTAAACAACTGAAAGGTACAATGATATTTTTTGTGCAATGGTCACTGAATTAGAGCAGTTGTGATATAAAACTGATTCAGATGACAGGTGCTTAATCAACTGAAACTCCAGAAACTCTAGTAATAGTTTCCTAACTTCTTTCTATACCTGGAAAATATAATCAGAAGACAAACATAAATATTTGCAATGAAAAAATACACCACAGTGTCAGTTTGCATTTTTTCAGTCTTATATCTATGGATCCTACTGAACTGAAGGTTAATGCTAACATTCAAAGACAGATTGTGCATAATCTAAGAGGACATGCGACATTTTTATATTTCAGGCTAATGCTTTGTGTCTTTGTTCTTCAGGACAGTCTCATACAGGAAAGTAAGCTAATGTCATTGACTATATCAATATTAAATAGATAAATAAATAGAGACAAAACATGACAGAAATGGCTGAAATAAGTGGCATGTACACAGTACACTAAACAACTCTGCTGAGCAGCCCTCTAATTTTTCCCAATCTACTACAATCAATTACTCCTGCCTCAGAGACTCCTTATCTCAGATTTTCCAAGCCAGCTACTCTCTATTTCTTGATAAAAGACAGAGCAGTATTTCAGAAATTTTCAGATTAGATAAAGAAGAAACCCAGTTTTAGAAGTAATTGCCTGCATTTTTTCACTCAGCTATCCAATCCTCCATCCAAACAGTTGAAAAGCTACCTTCCAAGTTAGGTTTTGGTAATCCATCTGTATAGGCTATAAAATCATAGGCTTGCAATATTGTAGAACCGTTGTTCTTAGCATTACCGTCTGCTAGAAAAACATGGGAAAATAATCTTTGGCTTGTCAGCAAGAGCAAAAAAGGACTGTGTTGAGTTGGACTTCCACAATACTGGCTGGACATAACACACACACGTGACAGAGTGGCAACACTAATGCACAAAAGGTAGAAGTCATTCAACCCTGCTTCTTCATCCTTCCTTTTCCTTCTCATCCTTCTGGGAAAGAAAAGGTATCTTTGGTTTGGGAGAAGATGGAGCTGGCTGTAAGTACTATAGATAATCAATTGTACTGAACCTAATACAAAATCCACCCTCAGTACCCTGTCTCTAGCACAGGTCAGTAACAGATGCCATGAGAAAAGCATAAGAAACAAGAAAAATGTTAAATATGTCTGTATTTCATCCTTATCAGCACAGTGACATTTAGGGACATTCTGTGATAGAGGATGAAACCAGATCCCGTTCCTTCCTCTTGGGAATTCTCCATCAATGTATCTAGTCATTTTGAAAACCCTGAATAATTTTGGGCTCAACAATATCCTTAAGTATTGAGTTCCATAATTTTAATTTGCAGCATGTGAGCTTCCTTGATTTCCTTTATATGTGCTACCTTATAGTTGTAGGGCTATCTCCAGTTCTCACATAATAGGAATGGGTAAATTCCTATTACTTTTTTCCATTCCTCTTATGATTTTAGAAAACATCATCACATCTTGATGCAGATGACTCTTGTCAGAACAGAAAAATAAGCATTTAATCACAGACAAACTATCCCTTACCACCAGCCATCCTTGCTGCTTGCTCTATGTTTAAATGGTAGCTAGCACTTTCAGAAACAATAACCAAAACTGCCTGTGGAATGGGGCAGAGCAGGCTGCACTCTTGATTTTCCATGGGGAAATAACATTTTGTCATTCCAAAAAGTTCCTAAGATCTGTTCTTTTGATTTTCACCTAGTGCTCGGATGATATTTTCAGTGAATCACCCAAACAAAAGACCAAACAAATGAGGCAGCAGATGAGAGATCAGTGCCACACTGTCTGCTTTTGCCCTTGGACACTCCAAATGATGCCACCTCTGCTTCCTAAGATGGCTTACTGGAAAGCCTGTTCAAAACCACGAGCAGTGTCATGCTGACACTCAGCTCTGTAAACTGAATCGGTTTGTTACCCATCCTTGCAGCTGGGCAGTGCAGCAGCACCACTGCAGCCAGCTCAGGACACGGCCATGTAGTCCATTAGCCCAACTTACCTTCGTGGCTCCACCTCACGTGCCCCAGCACTGGGATCACTGGGTGATCACCGGGCTCTGGCTAACCCAGCATGGCACAACCCCACTGGCACGGCACGGCACGGCACGGCACAGCTGCCCTCACTACTGCCCCAGAATCACTGGGCTTTGACATGTCTGGCCAGCAAGTAGCCACTGGAAAAGACTGCAGAATGCCTTCCCTACTCTCCAAGGAGTTAAGAATGTAAGAGCTAAGCTGTGGTGTGAGGTATGAGGGCAGGAAACAAAATGGACATAAATCTGATAATCCAAAACTAACACATGAAAATCAGCAACTAAAAGCTTTTATCTGAAAGTTGAAACTCAGGGACAAAAGATCAGGATAGCAAACAAATAGAAAGAACAAAGAAAGCTTCCATCAACCTCCTTCTTTTCATCTTTTAAAGGACAAATATTTCTCTAAGAGCACTATATTTACCCTATATGAAGTAACCTTGTAATTTTCCTTATAAAGATCAGGCAATAACAAGAAAATTACAAGGATCATTTTATTTTCTGACAGATGGAATGGCACAGGATTGGAAATTCAACACTAGACAATAACTGATGTTCAGTGGAATTTCTCCACTGTCCCCAAAGCATGTTATTAAAGAGTGTAAGAAAAGACTAGGGAAAGTAACCCTTAAATACACAACATTTGTAAAGGCACTGTATTTCGCTATAGAGGATATGTCAGCTTCCTTGTCTTTCCATCAATGCAAAGAGAAATGAAACAGAAAGCACTTTTGCATATGCGCCTTATAGAGTTGAATTTCAAAAGTATGAAGAATGGTGTCTCTATACCCTGGAGTTTCATAAAGAGACAAAGTTCCTTGCAAGCCAACCTGTGCACACACCATGCTGGAGCACTTGCTCTTTAGATAGAGCCTGTATTGAACTCATGCAGAAAATTCCTAAGAATGAGACAAAAAGTTTGTGTGGTGCCCTCAGTTTTCTTGCCTGTGCTAGGAGAAACACGGACCTCAGACCTAGACAGCATTTGACCCATAATAATTGGAAAATGAAATCTCCATTTCTAGCTTAGTCTTTCATCTGCAGATCCCTCTGCAGGTTTGGTTTGTGGTTTTTTTTTTAATCAGTTGTGTTCTGAGGAAAAGTTTTTTTTCGATTACAAATCCTGGTTATGTAAAGCATGCTGCATCTAGCTGTGCAAAGGTGATACATTAATTTTTATTTATGTTACAGCTGATCTGAAAGCCTTCCTTTTGTTAATAACCCTGCTGTGCTAAATAGTGGGTGAACATGTCACATTAAACAGATGATACAGTCATCTGTACGTCTACCAGAAGATGCCATGTGTGAGTGAAACTGTGACAGAGAATGCATGGCAGATTCCCCAAAGCAGGGGCCTGAAGCAGAACAAGAAAGCTGCCCATTCTTTTGTGCTGTGGATATAATGACCAGTGCAAAACTGGGATTTTAATTTTGTCTCTCAGCATTGTAAGCTGGGAGTTTGGCCTAACTTGGAGATCTTATATAAAAAAAAAATTGCCCTGCCAAAGATAATTCTCCAACTACTCTTTACAAACAGAAAACCATAAATCCCATGTCTTGAACTTATGGAATATATATACCAACAATCTTTAGCTAACTCGGAGCTGTGTTTGACAATGATAAGTCAGGGATACCATGCGATTACCTTGGGAACCTCCACTGGAAGCAATGACAATTGAAAGTTATAACATCTGGCTCTGAATCCTCACTTTATGACTTTGTGGAGAAAGAACAGTCACAGCTGCATGACAAAACATCAGATCCGTATTTTCTGACTTTTCTCTTGCAGTCTTTGCAGTATTTAAATATGGCTCACTCAACATTAATGTATGTATTATATAAGAATAAAAAAATACAAGATCTGCCTCCCACAAAGTCTTTTATAGAATATATTAATGTACATGTTACTCAAGAGACTGAAGTTTTATCCTCCAGATAAGTGCCCATAAGATCCAAACAATTTAAATTAGTAATTTCTGTGCGCTAGGTAGAGCCTGTTTCTTTTTTCCTTTTCTTTAATTAACCTGGCTTATTTACCTGCCTGGCTGAAAAAGGAGTTATTAGAGTCCACCCATTACTAGTCCTGAAGGTTGCACAAAAAGCCAGAGGATGCCATTTAAGTAGCAGCTCTCACATCATTATTCTGCTTTAGCAATACAACTATTTCCAAAGCAAACTTTTGGGCCTGGATATCTATTTTAGAAATAATTTTTTTAATAAATGGTTTTATTGTTAGGATGCAATCTGCAGTTTATTTGGTCTGTAATATTCTCCTGTGATAGTTATGATAAATCTGAGTTCAGTGCTCAGAAATGAACTCTGTCAATTTTGAAGGAAGTTGGGCTTTCCTGGACAGGAGGGTAGATCATAACCCCAGCAGCCCAAAATAAGAATCATTTGTAGCTAGTGAACGGAGAAGACCAAATGGGGATAGTTTCAGCAGGAAATTTGATGGTGGTTGCACAGGATGAGGAGATTGAAAAAAAATAGAGAACATTGAAGACACACACTACCAGCAGAGCTATTTTTCATGTCAGGTTTTCTTTAACCTGCAAACTCTCAGGGCCAGACCTATTAGCAGACTGATTGCCATACCTCAACCCAGGCACTGGGCTACATTTGCTGGACTGTGGCCTGTATTTTCCTGACAAACACGGCCAGAGAGGGGATGGGTTGCACTGAAGGAGCTGCAGTTACCAGCATCTCACTGCCACAAGGAGTGATGCACAACAAGGGGGCTGTGCTGAGACATGGATGTAGCCAGAGAGACCTCACTGAGAGTAATATTCGTACAGTATGTGGGGAGGCATCCAAAGACAGAAGAGATGAATGCATATCTCCCAGGAGTAAATGGCTCCTCTGCAGGGAAAAAAACATGGTCACTTTGCTGGTAGAGTGCTATACTTCCTAGGAGGAACAGATATGTGGAAAGAACTATTAACAGACAAAAATTTAACCAAGAATTGGAGACAAGGATGAAATTGAAAAAAACAGCCCCTTTCCCCATATGCTAGACACACAGCTCATGTGTTGCTTCTCAGAAGCATGAGAACACTGAAAAATTGCTGGAGCACATACAGAATGAGCTCTATCCTTGCCCACGCTGGCCTGCAAGGACATGAGCTGTGTAATATGTATAATGATCTTGGGAATACCAAAAGGGTTGGAGGGTCTGTGAGCACACATGAAGAGACGGCAGTTCTGGGGCTATTCCCATTAATCCTTTTGGAGAAGTGTCAAAGATCAGATAAAGATAGCTATGATCCAGAGGTAAGTACAGGTGTTTTGACAGGAAAATTAGTTCTCTGAACCATCGAGTGGTTTTCCATGAACACAGTTTCCCAAACATCATCTCAGGATAGTTAAAGAAGTGGATGAAGCAAACTCACAACTTGCTGCAGTGTCCTTTGACAACTCAGGTAGAACAGGTTTGCCTAAGTAAAACCAGAGAAAAATGTCTTCAAGTCCTTGACTTATGAGAAATAATAACAAACATAAATAGAGTGGACTGACAGTACACCCAATGTTGACAAGATCCTTGCCCTTAAGAATAATTTTGGCTGACCTATCACTCAAGATCCTCTGTGAAATCCAACTGACGGTGATAGCTGCAGGGCCTGTGTTCAGTGTTTTTCACTTCTCCATATTTCACATGCAATTTTTCTAACAGTGACATATATTAACATTTGTGCATCACACAATGTATGAAGGGCTCAGGAGGAGTGGGAATAAAGAGACACATAGCATGGAAGAGGTGTTAAGAGGTACAGTCCTTGCCCCTTCCATCCCTAATCTCTAGAGCCAAACAGAGGCTAATTCATCTTATGGCATGATTCAGAGCAGCCTATGGAGTATTTTCATTTTCGCCAACTGCAGTGTTTTAAATATGTTTTGGCATTAAGAGCCTGCTCAATGTGCCTTAAACAGACACCCCTTTTCTACACGTCACTCCCTAGAGTCCCTAATGGCATTTCCACAGCTCTGTGCCATCAGCCAGGACGGGAAATCTTAGCTGACTACATGATGTCACCTCAATTTCACACTTTGATGAGGGCCTGGATGTGCTCCATGACAGCATGTCAACATTTAAAAAGATAAATACACTGCTGTTGTAGAAAAAGGTAAATAGAGATAACAAAATACAAATGTGAGCCACATAGTGTTTCTGAATCTCTTATCTATACAAGACATACAGCTTTACCTCTCACTGAGAAAACCACTTCTTCAGTCTCTGCAAAAAAGGATGTGCAAACATTTCTTTGTATGTCTAAATTCCCTTTACATGTGTATCATATATGTTTTTTTAAATGAAATCACATTTGTATCACCGTAAGGTAATACACGATTAAATATTTAAAAGGAAACATTTTTGGAAGGACATATCACTGACCTAAGGTCAATCAGTAATGATAAAAAGGATTCTAAATAAATGTGTGGTATGAAAATAGAGCAAAAAGAAAATTGAATATTTGGCCCCCAGAAAAGAAATTAAAAAAACCCTATTAATATACAGCAAGGTGAGTACCCCAAGACTTCAACTAAGTAAATCCTAGCCCTTACATCCAGAAGTCTGATTCTAATCAATAACCCACAGCATTTATGTGTAAAGAAGTCCAGGGGGCTGCAGTTGACTCACAAGAGCTCTGGACAGAAATAAATCAGGACTTTGCCTTATGTGAACTGGGATTTGATGTGACCTTCATGCTGCAGACCTGTCAAGCTGTAGCAATGATGAATGCAATCAGACAGCTATTAGACACTGTTCTAATTTAGACATAGCAAAACCTATTGAGTAATGTCAAATGAAACAAAAAGCAAGACTGGAGTGTGAAAGGGCTTTAGTTCCCTTTAGGTAAAATTCAAAGGACTTTGTAACATCAAGGCCTTGCTGAGCTGGGCATGAAGGCCTTGCAAATGATGAGGCAAACTATTGACTGAATATGGGATAATCCTGTCACAATCCTCAGAGGGAGCTTGAAATTTCTACAGGGATGTTGTGTTTTTGCAAAGTTTTGAGTTAGGCAGTTAAAATAATTTTGAAAGTTTGCCTTTCTTTTGTTCCCTAGTCAACAATACCTAAACGATTAATTCTTAAGCAAGAAATGTGTGAAGCAAAGCAGAATTTATTTCAATACTGTTCTATCATCTCAGTCAAGACTATTTCTATGAAGAACACTGGACTAATTTTATGTGCATCAATATCTACATAAGCAAAAAGAAAGGGGACTGAAGCGTTCTCCCTGGATCTAAACTATTTTCAATGTTTTAACACACGGCTGAATATGGTCCCCAAGCCCGTTCAAACCCTTATGTGGAAAAGTTCAGGATATATCTGAGTGTGAAAGATCTGAAACATTTTAAGAGACTATGAAGATATAACTAGAATTGTCTTTTCAGCTACACACTGGCTTAGTGATATTCAGTTTCACTCCTTCAGAATTTTTAAGAAAATAGAGAATGTTTTAAGATTGAAAGGAAATTTCTGCTGATCAGATGTGATAAGTTTTTCAGCCTGTTCCAAATTGGAGAAAGTCTATAGAGTCCATGTCTAACAGAGGGAGTAAATTGGGATTGGAAATAATTTTAAGGAAAAATTCTGGCTGGGACTTAGAAGTGACTTTATGGTTTTAAAAGCAAATGCCTTCTGGACTCACCATGAAATTTGTATTGTCCTAAGTCTAAATGGCATAGCTATTAGGATGGAATAAATAACATGATGGCAAATGCACAAAATAAAATCCAAAATCCCAAAACATCATAAGTGGAGGAAACAGGAGTTTTAATTGTATGACGATTACCTCCTGCTGGTTATGACAATTAATTGGAGTGCAGAGCAGGTCTGCACTGAGCTGATCCAGCTGGAAGGTGCACACCTAAAAAGCAGTGGGACTCATTCAGCCCTTCAAAGACATCAGGTAATCTAAACCAGATGAATCAGTCACTGTAGAAAAGAGACAGCACTGTGAGCGATATGGGCTTGAAATTGCCTGAATGGTCTTTGCAATGTTTGCTAAACACTGTCAAACTAGCCAGAACCCCAGCTTTACCAAAGGAAAGAGCAAATCTGGACACAAACATTTCCTTGCTGTTGTCAGAAATTGTGGCTCAGCAGAGGACTAACCTGACTTAGGACAAGTCTACCCAAGGGAGCTTCAGCAGGTCTAACCATCTGTTTATGCTAGATCAATATTATCAGGACTAATAATACAGACAATTTTGCTGGGCCAACAGAAGTCAGAAAAAAACTCTGGAATTTTAGGACAAATTCTAGGAGATCAAAAAATAGGATCTGCTTTTTGTCTATGAAATGGGTTCAAGTCCTCCTATAGTAAGATAGGTGACAAATTGGCTAGTTCTACACTCTTAAAAAAATACAAGAGTAATTATATAAACTATTAGAATGGGTCCTGGTGTATTTCTGCCCCTAGCACTGTACTAAAATAGTACCTGAGATTAGTTTCAGAGCAATAATGGTTCATGTCAGGAGCCATTTCCCAAAGGCTTTCTGCATAGACATGCCCTGGATCGGAGGTTTGAAGAACTCCCCAGCATAGTCATAGGCAGCCTTCACGTGCCTGGCTACCTGCCTTTTCACTTTTAATTCACTGCTCTAGATATCAACTCCAAATCTGTGAAAAAACTTCCTACTTCTGCGCAACACCACATACGAAAAGGTCCTGAATGTTCCCTTATTGATGCTAGTGTTATAACACAAGAAAGGACCTGCTGGACTAGAAAATGAACAATTATTCCCTCAGTTGGAGTTAGTATTAACTCTATTTAATTCAGTGAAAGCAAAGTTAAAGGTCTCATTGTCCTGAAACAGAAGCAGAGTTAGGTCTTTTGAAAAGACAATACAGATGTGGTGCTTACGGCAAAAGGGAAATTCTTTTCAAAGAAAATTTCAGTCCAAGCTAAGAGTGGAAACATAATTTGCTATCTGTCAAGTCCAAACAGTGAAATTCTGTACAACCTTACTTTCTGGGGTGAAAATTTCTGAAATCTAGGTTTTGATTTATATTATGTCCTGAGGATTAAAACACTAAAGATTTACAATAATTGTGAGAGCCAGAGGAAAGAGAAGTAAAATCATTTGATATGATAGACCTTCTTGTGTATGAACTGCTGTATTAGCTTACCATTCCATTCTTTTAATGACTAATTTCAAAGGCTTCTATCAAAGAAATTACCAGTCTTAATAACAGTATGAATTACTGGCTGTTTGTAGATTATTCATTTCAGTGGCCCTAAGTTCCCTTTCATTTGAGACCTTATGAACTTCAACCGTAGTAGATTTATGGCTCTACTTTGGAAATTATTACTTAAATTTAGTTAGGACTTATTATCTTCCCTTACAAACTGTTAACATTAAGTTGCCTACAGTGAAAGGTTTTTATTATAGAGAAAAAGTTTGTAAGTTTATATTTAATAAGGGCTTCATTTCCACTGGACAGCAGATATACAACAGTATGAAGTCTCAGAAGCAGTTTAAATGACTGCTAATTTCCTAAAAGATACAAAAGTTAAACTTACATTTTTTATTTTAGAGCTTTCTCTTCTGTTCCAGAATGTTTAAATGTATAAACCACACATAATGACCAGTATAAAAGCAGGGTAAATTTGTATACTTCACTAAGTATTTCAGTACTTGTGCAGTGGAGGGCTGTGGCAGCTCCAGCACAGAGCTCCTTAACTCTGCCCTGAGGGCACGGAAGATTATCATTAGACACACTCAAGGCGTTCAGCTCTCATTCCCTTTCTAAAAAGAAGAAAAGGTTCTAAAGGGTAAATGATAACACAAGGAGTTACAGTGAAGGAACTGCACACAACACACAAAGCTGGAAAGCAGTGATGAACTGCTAGCCAAGGGTACTGCAGAAATGTTTAATGTTCAGTAATCATGTGGATGCTTGGGCTGATATATTTGTAAGCAAAGCAGCAGATCTGGCCACTTTCCAAACAGAATAAGCAACATCGTATTAAAAATACTCATCTTTCCAGCAGGTGAGCTCATATACCTTTTCTGAAAAGGAAGAAGTCAAGGGGCAGCATATGAACCTGTTTAAATTTTATATTTTAAAAATAATGTTAACTTCTGTTCTATATGCTTGCTTTCCCAATGACACAACCTTTACATGACCTATACTGTCTGTAAAAACCTGCTCTCTTACTCAAGCCTGTTGCTTTGTTTTTGGAATTTTTGGGGGCTGGGGGGGCAGGAGAGGCCAGTGGAATTTGCAATGTAATTATTTATGACACTGCCAGATCCGTGTATTTTCAAGGATTATTTGAAAATTTTAAGTGGAATGGCCACTGCACTATGAAACCAAGTGACTCCATAAAGGTTGCTCCTAGATGCCTTAGCCATGTTTCTTGGGCTTTGGTTTAAATATAAATTTACTGCTGAATTATTCGAGTTTGCAATGCTTGTTTTGGAAGAAAACATAGCATCTCCATAATTCAGGAGAGTGCACTTACTAGTAAAGGACCTTGCAAAATCAGCCCTTCTAAAATAAATATTTTAGATAAACAATGAAAAAAATTTTCAAATTGTTAGTGTAAGCAATTGCATTCAAAGTTCCATTGTAAAATTATTTTTATACAATTGGATAAAATATATATCATGTAAGACATCAAAAAACTTTAAACTTGAAATAATAAATACTTCCACAACACTGCTTATAAAACATACAAAGAATCCAGTTAGTAAAAGTAGTTGTCCAAAAATTCAAAAAACAAAGGGTNATATGTATATGTATATATATACATCTCTTCAAAGATTGAGCTTAGCCTGCAGCAGAAAAGCAACAGATTTGACTCTGTCTTAGGAGCAAGTTTCATAAATTCATACCTTAAGTGCTTCTATTATAACTATAGTGTTGTTATAGCTTAGAAATGTCATTGGATGCATAACTGTGTAATTAGCATTGAAAGTTAAATACATTACCATTATTATAACACTAAAATTTTAAAAATATGAAAACTGAGCATATTCAAAATAGAAATATTATCCTTAGAATCTCACAGAGAAAGCTATGCTTACCAATTAGCAAAAGATCTGCATTACCTTACTTTTTATTTCAAGTATTAATCAAAATGCCCACATGTGAAAAAACCCTTCACTTCAGTAAAACTACCCACATACTTCAGCTGATGTTTTTATAGTACATTCATTTGTCATTCCAAAGCTCCCTAATCAAATGTTGGAGTGCTACCAAAACAGTTCCAAATGTCAGTATATTCTCCAAATTTTGACAATTATTTCAAAATGGTACTTGACTCATTTTTAACCTATTTTTAGAGGAAAAGTTCTCATGATGTATCATGACCTTGAATTATCTTTCAGCTACCCATAGAAAATCAGTAATTCTCTGCTTTAAACCCCATAGGTTGGACCATGAGGTTAAAACCCATCTTTGAAGATGCTACCTCTTTCCCCAGTAGCCCTTCTCCCTTTTCCCTTACTGCACCCTGCAGATTACTTATGTAGTCATGATAGTTCATACATTAAATTTCCTTTTTGTACAATACTGAATACTGCAATCCAGCACAGAAACTTCAGAAAGACTTCAGATGGGAAAGTTAAAGCAGTTTTGCTAATATTTCCCGAATATAATTACCTGTTCTGAAAGTGAATACAGTGAACAGCTGAAGACAGCTTGCTTGCCATAGCACACTACACCTGCATTGTTTTCACTCCCAGAGATGCTATCAACTCAAAATGTTAAGTATTCCTATGGCCATTTCAAATAATCTATGTTTTCTTTTATCATTTTAAATGCTAATAGCACTTCAAAACCTGTATTCCTCAAATTGTCCACTGGAAAATTTCAGTTTAATGGAGATAATAATTAATAATGAATTTATAATGTAATTAGGGTTTGGAAGACCTAATTAAAATTGGGCGCCATTAAGTTCATCATTATCTTGTCAAAATACACAATAAAATGAAATTAAATTTCCTTCCTTCTGGCCATTTTTCTAAAAGACAGGTTTTTAAAGATCATCCAAAATTTGAAGGACAATTGAGTTTCATCATATCCTTAATGGTGTAAAAGAGATCTGGGAAAAATTTTCCTTCCCTTTCTCCCCTTTATGTTATCCTCACAGTAAAGTTAATAGATTGTAGAAATATCCACTTTTTTAAAGAGATGTGGGAGAAAAGAATTTGCTCATTTCTGAAGGAGCAACTGACACAGTACTGATCTCCCACCCAAACACAGCACAGACGACTGTGCAAAGCAAAGACAACCGCAGCAGCAGGGGCCAGCGGAGGAGCTTTCCTGTTTACTGTTCTGTGAAGGGTTGGGTGTGGAACAGACTACTGGGAAAAGCGAAAAACACCATCCCACACAACGTCTTTTCCTTGTTGTGAGCCTACATGATGAATTATGTAAGACATCTGTCCGTATTAAGAAGAAAATTGCAAATCTGTCAGCACAACCCTGTTGGAGTCAACCCAGCTAATTAGTCTGGTTTACATCTCAATGCAGCCCCAAAAATGCTGTGTTGCTCCACTTCTGGAGATGGCTAGGAGTTGGGTAAGGGATCCAGGGGCAAATACTTCAGGCACACCTGAAACTGGCACTGCTGTCAAAAAATGGTGCATAGAAGTGCGATGTGAGAGAGAGGCAGCAAGGTAAATCTACGGAATACAGCTAGGAAAATTCCTAGAATTACAGCCTTGAGAAAAGGAATATTCTTGGAAAGGAATATTTTGGGATGAATGCTCCCCAAAAGGCACTAGGCACCATGAAAACAAAACAAACCAAAACACATCATCTTCTTCTGGGTCCAAATAAACAGGGATTTGTTCATAAATTGATGAGCTCTCCCAAGACAGCGCCTCAAGCTTTAAGCATTCTTCTACCCAGAAAACTCACAGGAGCAGGCAAGGCAAGTGCTCTCCAGCTGGCTTTTCAGTTAAGTGCTATCAAATATTTCCAATGATAATGCTGATTAAATCTCCTTGTACAAATATATCCCAGAGGAGAAATTCATTAAATAGTTGGTCCCGATGAGGACCAATACAATTGGTGTGTACAATGTTGTAGTCTAGGATTCTCTAAGGACTGACTGCATAAAGAAACGGCAGAATGTCCCAGTTTGAGACAAATTCGGAGGAACATCCAAAATGAACATCCTCTTCTAGAAGGCAGCTTTTCAGCCACCCTTCCCCTACCAGGTTCAGAAAGAATTTTCCTCAGAGGAAAGTGAAAGGAAAAAAAAAACCCTATTTATTTAAAAAACACACGGGAAAAGAAAAATAATTCTAAATAATAAAATCTCTTGCTGTGGAGAGAAACCTGGGAAGAGTCCTTTTAGAGGGTGTGGTCTCTCTCTCTAACCTTTTAGAGTCCTTTCTGTGGGTGTGGTCTCGCCCTCTCTCTCCTCTACGGAGCTTAGTTTTTGGCTTGGGCCTCTCTGGGCCTCCCAGATTATGTTTTGGTGTTATTGAAGAGTTCCAGAAGAAAAGAAGAAAAAGCCAAAATCCCAAGGAAAAGAAAGTTTAATTCTCTGTCTCTCTCTCCTGAGAAAAGGAGCCAAGAGCTGGGAAACAGCAGGAAGGTGCTTTCCTCTGCTCCACAGCAGCAGCAGCTATCTCCATGTCATGGAACCCTAATCTGCTTTGAAAAGTTCACTTGGCTTTTTTCTTTCTCTCGCACCCACTTTAAAGGCACAGAAAGGCACAAGATTCTTGTCTGGGCATAGAGGGGCAATAGGGGATACCACATCATAAAGTCACCCCAAGACACAGAAGCAAGGCTAAAGGAACAGGTTTCTCCTGGAACAGTCCATTATCCTCTCAGCTGTGCCAGTCCAACCACTTGTAAACCTGATTATGGAAACATCCAAATCACATATGCTTTCTTTGTTTGCTTAAGTAAAATAGTGATTTGCTTAACTTCCTGAACTCAGAAAGAACTGTACCAACACAACTGAAGAGGTTGTAAAAAAGGTGCAAGGGTAAGAGGGGCTGATGTCATGGGAGATGGTGCATACGAATGACTTGAGATGTTTTTACTGCTGAACACATCACTCCATCTAAGCACACCCTTAAACTTTGGGGTCACCGGAAAAGTAAAAGTTACAGCAAAAAGTCACTGTAAAAGTCATCATGCATAAAGGAAGGCAGCAGGAGAGTAATGGAGGTCAGATTTAATTTAAGCAATGCAATAAACCAAACCTAGAATGAAAATATGACTCTCCCCTGCTGGGAGAATCAACTTCTCATCCTAAACCATTCTTTTCAATCCTGCATTTCAAAAGGAATTTTCATATGCATTTAAAATCTAATCGCAGAGTATTCTTCACTCCAGATTTAGTGTATTTGAAAATAAAAAAAAAAACAGCCCTGAAAGAATGGTTGAGGAAAGTATGATCAGCAAGAAGTAGTGAAAAGACTTACTATCTCAAGAAATGAGTGGAATCAGAGGTAGAGGTGTGCAGAATGAAGACCATAAGCCCAGAACAATAACAAGGTTAATTTCAGTGATAGTATTTAAAAAGCATAAAAGGTACAAGATTAGGAATGTGCAGGCAATTTATGTCTGCCTTTAATTTTTTGGATCATCATTAGAAACCTCCAATAATGTGGTAGGTGTCACATCAGGAGGGCAGCTGGCAAAGAGAAGGCTCATTGGAGTCATGAGGATAACTTTAAAAACATGATTCATGAGACTTAAGAGATACATTAGCATTCTGACTCTGCCCCACTCCTGCACAGAATGAAAGATTTATTTGAGAGACTGAGTATGTTATAAATTCTTCGGCTGCTGTAAGGATATCTGCCTTCTTAGAAGGTATTTGTTTTACTTAAAACTCATTAGAATGAAGAAAGAAACTGACTGTTTGCCCTTAAATCTGAATACTGTGTAAAATACTGTGTTACACTTGATTGGGTCATTTTATTGTCATGTCAGCTTGTGAAGGAATACTTCAAAATATTCTGAGGTGTCACTGCAGCAAAGGGAGCCTTCCATTTTATACACTCAACTCGTAAATACCTCAGCTTCATCTCCTTTCTCAAATATTGCAGTGTGTAAAGGCAAATGGTAGGGGAGAAACCCAAATTTAAGAGGTGTCATTAAAGCAGTTACAGGATTTGTCAATACTCGTGTTGAGCTTCTTGAGCATGAAATACTGTACTGGGGAGGCACTGTAGAAAACTGGCAATTCAGGCTACCAGACATGAAGCAGCAGAATTTTATTAATGTTTCTGGACTCCTAGAAATTTCACTCTCTCCACCAACTTGATGTTGTTTTTCTTTATGCGTCCTTCCCTTTCACCAAAGGAAAAGCTGCATTAGAGACTTACATTCAGTTTTATAACTTAACCCTACCTACAAACTATACATCAATACAGAACTAATTGTGCATAAAATTTAAATTCTATTGCACTGCTACATAAAAATACAAAATGCTCCAGCGGTATAATGGCTGGTGCTGAGTTCAATCCAATAAGGGTTGCCCAAGGCAAGTCATGCAATGCAATTACCTCTCACTTACTCAAACTACTTTCTTTCACAACATTACTTTTATTATGCAAATGTATAAATCTAATTTTAATCCTCAAGACCATCTAGAATATTAAAGCAGTACTCATGTCTTACCTTCACTAAGTGTAATTAAAGATATTTAAAAATTTAGTTTGGAGGAATGATTCTAGTGAAAGAAAGAGCTAGATATTGCCCTCAACCTAGATTAGAAAGTAGATATTTGAGGAAAGGGAAAAAGAAAAAAAAAAAGAAAAAAGCTTTGATCCAATATGCTCACTTGCTCTCTCTTTTTTTCTTCCCCTTTCCTCCTGGAGCAAGAGGTATTTATTGTCAAGATGAAGGTAATGTGGAAACGGAACTATGGACAAGCAGAAGTCCCTGTTTCAATATGGGAGGCAGAAGTGCTGAATATTCATTGCCCTGCAACCTGTGCATTCATTTTGAAGGCTGCAGTGTTGCATTCTGACTAGCAGCATTTATACTCACCCTGCACAGCTGTGACTGATGATGGGAAGTGCTGAAACAATGAGTGAGACAGACTGGCTGTGTCAGCAAGAAACCCGAGCAGAGTAAAAGCCTCTGCAGGAAAGTGCTGGGATAAAAGGACAAAAAGGAAAGTGCCACTCACAATCAAGTGGGATGTGGAACTGAAGAGACTACTGCTTTGATCTGGCACCCCTCTGTATGATCCCATGATTTTTTATGACCTGCCTGGGGAGAGAGTTTATTCCAGTGCCAAATGGACCTGCTCCTTCAGCAGTAACAAGGGATTTTAGAGCCTCTTCTATCAAGCCTATAGTCTTGACTGGTGAAAAGACATCAGAGATAAGAACTGCTATCCTAATAATCCCTACTGAATATTAACAGTTTTTAATGAACCCATTCAAAATGCACTCTGCTATTCTGGCTGTTATTTTGGGTTCTCTGGTACAGAACTGCTATGTATGTGCAAGGAAATAACCGGTACAATTCAAATTTCAGGAACACAGGAAAAACAAAAGGACAGAAATTTCACTCCTGCTGTTTGAGCTGAAATACTGAGAAATCCATTTTCCAATAATAAATAGAAAAAAAAAAATCTTCAGGAACAGCTGTGATAATTCCAGAAAGAATGCCCAAATACAAAGTGCTGTGGCCCTCATCCAAGAAGTCATCCTTTCTTTTCTTGAAAATAATTTGCTCTGAATATTTTCTGAATTTTCAAGAGGTGTCCAAATCCTTCTGAATTGCTACTAGCTATTGACATAGCTAGCTTTTGTCTGGATTAGGTTGGCAGATTTATAAAGTCTTCCCCCAATTTTCTTTATATTCTCCAACCTTGTTTATTAAACTAATGCTAATACCTCAAATTCTCACTTTGTTAATCTACTGATAACTTGATACAAAATATACTGTCATTTACTAGTTCAAATGTGGATATATTTCAGATTAAATGGTTCTTGAAAAAATAACTGCACAAAGATCAAAGACTGAAATAGATAACTAATATATCTTTATATTTTGGGGGTTTTTCTATTACCAGTGTGAAAAAAAGAATTGCACAGAATTTTAAATTTGGTATTTTTCCTATAGTTTACACTTCAAATTAACAAAACTTTAATATATTTCCTGGTCTACAATATTCTTTTTTGCTTCCATCAAATATACGTCTTTAGGCTTGCATCTTTCTACATTATTTAACAGAAAATGTAATAAATTGTAATAAAATATCAGTCAAACTATACTGACAAGCAGAAAGGGACTAAACCATTTTGCAATATATCCTGTATAAAATATATCTCTTGATCCCTAACTCTGATGGAAGAGCTAGCAAATAAGAGCTGGTACTCCATTCCATTAGAATGCTTTAGGTACTTACTTTCCTTATTTTTTTCTTGTCCCAAACCTCACGACCTCATGTAGGAAAGAATCTTTCCCAACATGCTCATGAAACATGAAATTCATTAGAACTAGGATTTTTATCCTTTTGTCTACTTCCCTGTAGACTTCTGGAGTCATCTCACTCCCTTTCTCTTCATTTGATTTGGAAAATCTTCCCCACTGCAAGGATTGCTGTGCTTTTCAGCTTCCCCACCCTTTTTTGATGTCACTTTATATCATCTTTATTATTTTATCATTTTTAGTTGTTAAACTTCCTCAGTCAAAGAGGGAGTAAGGTAACTGCAAAATACAGAAAACTCATAAAATGCTGTAAATCCTTGTAAACTGAAGACAACGTAATTTACCTTGTGCTATGTTATGGCATATTTGATCTCTGGCCTAATCCCATAAACATTTAATCGGGTCACCTCTAGATACATCATCCCAGGGGCTTAACTATGAGATTTCTGGTAAAGAAAAGCCACTTCTAAGAACCATTTTATGGAAATGCATCTTAGATACAGCTTTAGACATGAAAAGATACCATGAAGTGAAAAACACAAAGACTTAGGAATTCTAAGGTCACCTTAGCGCATTAGAGGCAATATGCTTGCTGAAATAATTAGAGTAAGAAAATGTGAAAATGTATTTCTACTGCCATCCAATAGAAAAAAATATTACATTTTAAGAAGAGGGTCTCAGTGGTTACTAGATATTAATAGTGAGCTAATACTGGTGGGTTTATTGGTCAATACAACACAGAGCGTGACAGCTGGCTTGGATCTAGAACAATAAGCATCCCTTCTTTTCCAACACAAAAATTATGCAGAGCCACCCTGACCTCCTCTTGGCACTATCATTAAATCCCCAAAGATCCTTTCTTTTCTAGGCAAGAGTTTATCATTCTCTTATGCCATTGGTCTGACTATGGGTAAGGAAAAACAGATTATAAAAACTAGAGCTGTATAGGTCCTCTGTGAAGTGCTTGTTTCAGTGAGGGTCCTCAGAGAATTGTAATAAACTCTGTGGGTCATCTCATAACAAAGATCTCAGAAGATTGTTCTTTCCCTTTTCAAACAATGAAAGAGCATCTGGGTCCTAAGCCATATGTTATAGAAAAGGTAAACATGAGCTCTCAGCTGCAAAAAATGCACTATTACGGGTATTTACATTTGCAGAAATGAAGCAAGTGATCCTGGAAGAAAGCAGATATTTCAGCTTTTTATACAACAGCTACAAAACTAACACTGAAAATCCACATCTGTGTACTGTCCCTAGTCTTAAAGGCATGTTAAGAAGCTAAATAGAGGGGAAGAAAGATCTACAAGAATGATTGAGGCCTGAAGAAAATCTTACAGTGATGAATTGAAGAGCTTAATCTGTTACTCTTATTGAAAAAGAAGATTGAGAACTGACTCGATTTCAAAGGATAAGTATTGTCATCAGAAAAAAAACCAAAAAACCCCAGACAAAAACCCCCTGAATAGTACATGATACTATAATCTAGTGAGGAAACACTTAATGAGAACTATTGCTGGAAGCTGAGGCCAGTCAAATCCAAATAAGGCTGAAGCAATCAAGCACAATTTCTTCTGTAAGAAGATGGCTGATTAACCTTCTAGAACTAACTAGCAAGAAAACTGGCAGTTCCTTTGTTACTTCCCAGTACAAATCCAGTGTCTTTCTGAAAGTTTTGATTTTACAAAATTGTTACACTTTGCCAGATTATGGGATTTTGGGAGCAATACACATGCAAATGTGCAGAATATGACATTCTGTGACACACAGGATATCAGACTAAATTATTTAATTATGCATCCTAAACTTAAAATCTACAAATCTATTAAATCAGAATATGGATTTGTGTGGCTACAGTTCAAACAACATTGTCATTCAGAAGCTGATGGGCACAGAGGATTCACTAGCAGTGAAACTATTGTGACTCAGCCATGTAAAAGGGCTAAAAGATACAAGAAGTCCATGAAAGATGGCTCTGAGGAGCATTCACCTGGCATTGATAGAAGTACTGCATGACCCATCATTACTACTTGCTTAAAGGTCTCATTCATCCTGCGGGTGACCCAAAATGCCAAGGTAACAAACAGTGAACACCTCCCTCCTTTGCCCATCTTTTACTTCCAAAATTTACTTGGATATTCGTATCTTAAATACAGAAGAAACTTTGAACAGACCTCAGAAGCAGATAGGAAGCGTAAATAAAAATCATGTTTATAATCTGATGAATTTCTGAAATCAAAACAAAGCAAATAAAATATAAAATCATTTGTTGAAATAACTAACTAGAGAAATAAATTTATCAGGATAAACCTGACAGTCTTTCTTTATTCTTAAAGATGAAAACATACTTCATCACATGGAAGAACACAGTGCTATGAAATTAATAACAAATGTAACATAAATGTTCATTCTCCATCTTGTATGTTTTAATGATTTAAAAATCAGTCCTTTTCAAACTTCCTGGATTGTAGACTAATCTATCTCCCAAATTTACGTTTACTACCAGGATTTTCCTAATTTAAAATGGTAACATTCATGTGTTAGTTGAAAGTAGCTAGTAAAGGTTCTGTGGACCACCTAAGGGCCGTTGTCCAGCTGGGTCCCTGCTTGCCTCCTCACAGAATAACAAACATCATCTAAGACAAGGTTCCCTCAAGACCTACAGTGTCTTCAGAAAGGAAGACACTCCCCAGGGTAAAAATTAGGGTGTTTGAAACTACTGGTGCAGTGAAGTAACTTTCACTTTTCATGACACTGAGGAATAGAGTAGAACAATTACCCATCCTTCTCATTGTCAATACTTTAGCTTTCAGACTGGGTTTTACACACAGATTTCTCTGATAAACATTGATAAAATAAGGCAATTGATTATATAAAAGGTTTTTGTACTACAGTAGTATGAGACAGAGGAAAATAGGACTTGCCATACCCTGCTGATTGGAAATCTAGTTGGTTGGTATGACAGAAATATGCATGGTTTGTGCTTCAAAGAATAGAAATCATTTTTTAATTGGCTAAAAGATGATAAAACACCCTGCCTTGTTATGTGCTAATCTGTCAGACTGAAAAGTCTTTATACTGCTGTGAAATTGTAGTGATGATATTCTAACAAGGTATTTGTAGCCTAGGATGTTGTTACACCAAAGATTTTGATAAGATATAAGCAGAGTCAATGTATCCACAGAGGATTTCAATACAATATTGAATTAAATAGGTCACTGTGAATTAAATGAAGCTACACAGGCAGAAGGAAAGAAAATGTAAATATATTCCTTTTAACTGATGAAACAAAGCATACAAAATCTATTTTGAAACATGTCTCATTTAGACACTACTGTATGTGAAAGGACATGTTTAAAATTGCTCTTACAAAAAATTGTAATTTTAACAGCTATTGGTCACTTTGTTGCACCAGGTCAAGAAAACTGTATGAAAGGGCTAAAAAATTAGTAGCAAGATCTGACTTTATAGAAATGTTTCTTTGGCTTTATAAGTAGAGAATGTTAATTCCTCATTTCCCCTTGAGTTTGCCCGTGGCTCTCCGGATTAATTTTAGCATGCCTAACATGAGTTGAGTCTCACGAAATTAGCAAGTGTGAACTACATTTTACCAATCTCAGGATAATCTGATGGTAAGCAGTCTATTTTACTAGCATCCAAACTGAAGAAAAATCAACTGTGTGCCAGTGATGCTCCTGAGCCCTGACTCTGCCAGACAATCTATGTGGGATAATTTGTCATTACTGGTAACAGATCATCTGTAAAATATGACATATGAATAAAATACACACACAAATACAAGCATCTCTGAAGAACTGCTTACAGAAGAAATAATTGAAAAATAAAGGTATTTTGCATAAGCTTAAAATTAGAGCTTAAGTAACAAAATATGGTGCAAAACTATTTACATAAATTATTCTGAAAACCACAGAGCAAAAGCCCAATTTTAAACTATCAAGATGTGATTTTTTTTTCCTTTAATGAATTAAATTCACACTTTAAACTATACTTTCTTTCCCGTTTCCTCTATTTAGTTAAGTTTATGATTTGCTCTCTTTAATGTGTTTTCACAAAAAAGTGGGCCCTGTGAGGAGCCACTGTCTCCAAACTTACTTGCCATGCTTTGGCAGGCCTGAAAGTGGATGAAAGATAAAGCAAGACAAAATTCAAGGAAGATAAAATGCAAAACAATTGTTTCTGTACAAAAGTAGTTAGGCAAGTTTGCTCGAAGTATTCACAGCAGCCTTCATGCATAAGCAATATCATCCTTTGCTATTCATGGACTGTGTTTACCTTTTGCCGTCTTCAAATCTGCAGCAATCTCTGCCTTGTTTGCATGTTACAGTGAGTGCCAGCCTTCTGCCTTCTCCTGTGCTGCAGTCTGTACTGCAGTGATATGTAAGAATGCATTTCTAAAAACATTTCTTAAAAATTAATGGGAAGCAATGCTATATACCACAGAGCCTAAAACAATATAACCTCTTTCATTGTTTTAGATTATAAGCTCATTGTAAATGACTTTGGGTTAATTCTCCTCAGTGCTATTGCCCAGCATATTCAGTGATGGAGAAATACATTCACTGAGAAAAAAAAAAAAAAATTGGCATGGAACATATTGATTTGGTTGATTTGGTTGGAGAAAATAGAATTTTAATCGAACATTTGCTGTGTTTACTCTAATTTCTGCAATGCTCTTGTGTACAATCACATTTTTTCACTGCTGCATGAGCTGGAAAGCCATTTTCTTTCTTCATCAATTACTGTAACACCTGCATATTCACTCAAAGCTGATGGAACAACCATTCATTATTTCTCTAATACTTCAGTAAGTCTATTTATGTGGAAAGCCAAAGAGCTTCATGAATGAAAAGTACATGAGCCAGCTTGTTAAAAATGAAGAAATTGCATAATTTCCATACCCACATGGACAATCCTAAAGTTTTCTAGGCACAGCCCAGTCTGTTTTAAACACCTGCTACTAAACTTCTTGACTTGCTGGAGTAGTAATATATGCTCCAAATGGGGCTCATTCCTGTTGTGCTTTATCCCAGTTCTGCTGCTTAGTATGGGTATTACAATAGTGAAGACAATTTCCACAGAGAGAAATCGTGCCAAATCTCTATCTGCTACAGTACATTAAATTTTGTAGGTTTAATGCTGAGTCCTGTAGACACCAGCACAATTTTCTTTGAGTTGTTATTTAATAGGACATAAAAGTGTTAATATTTTGACTTGATGAACTTGCTTTTTCCTTTCAGGAACAGACAGTTATGAAAAGTTACAGTGGTACATTAGTTACAGTAATTTGGTTTTGGGACACAAGCAGAAACAAATAAAATCCATTAACAGAGCCAAAAGCTATAGCCAAAGCTAATAAAAAGGGCTAAAGGCAATTTATAAAAAGGAGTCTTAAATGACTACAAAAGAAAGAAAATTTAAAGTGATCTTAGGAGTAACTGAAACAATATTGTTTTTCCAATACTTTGGCTAGTGTTTTAAATTTTAAAACACTTAGCAATATATATAAGTAGGGTAATGCAGAACTTCAATTTGTTTTCCTAGGTTCCATACATTTATTTACTTAAAATGTTTATAAGACTTTTGTTAATAGGCATCAAACATGACAAATAAACCAGTCCAGAAAAATTGACACTCCCCCTATAATTCTGAGTCTATATTCAACTCAGAATTCTCTTTTCTTGTTAATGGTGGAATAACTAGTGATGCATTATTTTTAAAAAGCAATTCTATGTTGTTATGCATGATTTTCTGTACCATTTTCTTTTCTTCTGTCAATCATCTCCACACAGAGCTGAATCATGAATCTGACCTCAATAATATATTTAAATTTTTCTGAAATGAGGTACTTTGAGTGACACTGCTAGCTAACAGATCCCAAGGAACAATGCTGAGGACACCACAGTAAAAAAAGAAAAAGAGGGATTACAGGAGAGGTAGAGAGGACTACGCAATAATCAGTAGCACTTTAAAGCAGAATGAGTAAACCTTATTTATAAATTAGTATGCTACACGCCAGATTTTTTCTTAAATCAGGAAAGCAAAATACTATACTGTTTTTACTAGATCTCATGCAAAAATAGCATGACAGGTGACCTGGAAATGGACTCAGGGACATCGTTGGGTACATATCATTAGTGATAAGACATACAGCTTTGTGTTCCTTGCATTATCTGGAGATGATTCAAGACACTACGGGGTACAGAAAGCACTCTAATGACATAATGTGTGTAGTCAGTGGAACCAAGCCCATTAGCAAAACCAGCCACCACACAAATTTATGTGCCACTTGGGTTACTGCTTCTTGGCTGTGGGTGGGATACTTTATTTCCTAAGGGAAATAAAGAGTAACATTTTATTGCTCTAGGGACTGAAACCTGCAGTATAAAAAGTCAAAAATAGTTATAACTAGAAGCAGGCTCTAGCACAGGGACTCTTCTCCATTAAGCAACAGAAAAATTTAGTTCTCTCCTCTTAATTGTCAGAATGTTAAAAATGTCTGTGTGGGCTTATCTAGACAAAGAGATAAATCCCAGTAAGCCACAGCATGAAGCTGCAGCAGATCTATAAACACTCTTATTTAATTTTGGCCACCCAGTACGTACTCCTTTTGGAAACTGCAGTAATGTGCCTCATACAAATGTAATTTTAGGGTATGGGACAAAAAGTTTCCACAGGAAAAGCTAACAGGGAACGTACAGATTGATAGCTGTCAGGCAGGTAATTGCCTACTCCGTCTGCTCTTACATTAGGGTTAAGGTAGCTTAACCATGCAACCATATTCCATGAATATTCATAACATTTCATCATTACAAACCCAGAATGTTCCCCATGCAATAAAGTAAAAGGAACAGATTTCCTAATCTCCAGCAGGGTTCAGGAAACTGGCAGCCCATCATCTATCTAGTGAGTGGGTTGCTGAAAGCACACTTGAAGAGGACTCCAATAACAAGCTTTTCAACTTTTAATGATCCAAGAAAAAAAACTGAAGAGAAACACAGAATGTCACAGTTCATACCCATTTTCACAATACAAAACTGACTCTTTGAGTCAGTCTGTTGCTCTGAAAGGAACAGAAATTCCTCAGAGAGCAGGAACTGAACATGACAGCAGCACTTAAGACAATAACAGTATTCCTTTACACATATTACAATGAGTGAAGGCTGCCAGCTTCAGACACTCATCGTTTACAACTCTACCCTTTATCAAGAGATATTTGTCCCTTACCATAGCAAGATGCAGGCAAAGAGCAAGGGGGAAACCACTAACTTTTAAAATAGCATATTTAAGTTTGACACTACACTAAAAAACTCCACAGTTTAATGACCCAAGCAGTTGCCACAGAAAAATCTGCAATGGTAAGTAGCAAACAGTCCACAATTTTAATCTATTGCTACATAATGAGACCATATTTTAGGTTCAGAGATCCAACACTTAAAAAAGACCCCTGAATCTATGATCACACTCAGATTTTCAATTACTAGCTTCTAGACCAGCTAACACTTTTGGAGTACCTTTCTTCAGAAAAGGTCAGAAGGCTACAAAAGCCCCAGCAAATAAAGCAAAGCACAAAACCCCAGCTTCCATATTCAGTGCAATTCTAATTTTATTTTGCTAGACATAACAATGGCAGAAGCATAGTGAAGTGAAAGTAGGTTCCTTCATCAGGGTGTCCTAAGATGCAGATGGCTGGAGAACCATCTTCCAGCCACAGATGGGAAGCTGTACAGGAGGAGGCACTGCTATAGGCTTGCTCTTACATCCTGATATAATTTTGTCATACTCTTTCTCTTATTGTTCCTTAAGGGAAAAATGTGCCCAGTTGCATAGGAGAGCATCATCAGAGACGAGAACTTTGGTTTGACTCAGTATGTCAAAAAAAGAAAAAAAGGGAAAATAAAAAGCAAAGAGAGAAAGGAAGACCCCAGTAACTCAATAGTTTCCACTGTACAGTTTGTGAGAACACAGAAAATTTCCCTTGTGCTTTCTGTCAGTTGAAAGAGAGTTATATTAAGTAAACCTAGAAACCATACCATGGTTTTGTAGAAGTGAATCTGAAAGGTACTGCAAAGAATTAGTGACTCTTCTCCAGTCTTCTCCAATTGTATAAAAAATTGCTCATCAATTTGGAATTACTCTGAAAATCCTAACTCATACCATTAAATTTTCTGCCTCTCAATGTATAAAGGGTCAAGTTAGCTTTAAGATCTGGCTTATTCGAGTGGGAGAGATCTTCAGCTCAAAGTATAACATAGATTTTGCTTTGGTACTATTCAAGAGGCTAGCAATAAATAAACAGAGGTAAGGTAAAAGATTTCACACTAAATAATAGGCACACTTGGCAGCACTGTAGGGTCAGAAGAACTCAAAGAGAGAAGACCATGGAGATGAATCAAGCAATTCACAGCTGCTGGAGTCTTGTTTCAAACCATATTTATCTCCACTAGGTCTTTTCAGCTAGAAACATCAAGGTATGATTAAGAGACCACTTCATGTCTTCTGACACCTTCTACGCTGCAGACAATGGGTCTAATTTTGAGTCAGAACACAAGATGTCTAATGTCCTAATCCTTGTCCACAGCTGATGTGTGCACTTACCACCATTCTGCATGCTTTGCAAGTTTACTACAGGTGTGGGATAACAAGAAGCTGGCTGGCCATTTTCTGTCTTAAAACTGCTTGAAAACAGAGAGAAGAGATGTGAAGTGTAGTCCTTCTCTGAGTTCCTGCCAGCATACAGCGGGTACAACCATCCTTCCCTTTACTCCATTAAAACCTTGTCCTCTATATATATCTTTGAAGAAACTCGGACCGAGGGGCTTTGACTTACAATTGCCCCTTTGGCAGGTAAACAAAAAGGTCTTGCAAGTAATAGTGAATTAACCTACATAGCTCCTCCGTTGTTCAATTCAAAAGAGGTCAAGGAGGAAATGGGGAAAAACAGGGCTCTGGTAAAGGTGAAGAAGGCAGACAATTAAAAATGAGAATGTGAATGTCAGAGGGAAGTACACCTGGTAAAATCTCCAGCCTTTTATAAGGAAATTAACTATGTCCATGAATCCAGATGTGAAGAGTTAGAGACAAATATCTGTAATACGTCCTTTAAAATCTGTTTGTTCAGAGCAATGACAAAGGAAAAGATTTGTTTAAAAGAAACCAATTTCAATCCTGTCAGCAGACTGTCAGAAAAAGAACAGAAAGGATCCCATCCCAATATTATTCCTCTGGTATTTAAAAAAAATGAAAGGCCTGGTCTCACTAGTCTTTCCAAAGCCACAAGACCCAAACAGATCTTAGATTATCAGGAAATCAGACAAATGGTTAACAAATTTGGAAGCACACAGTGTCATAAGGGCAGAAATTAAAGCAAGTAAAAGTAGCAGAGTTAAAAATCAAGAAAAAGACTAGAGAAGAGCACAAGGGCTGTTTCTGTTTTCTGTCTCACTCTTTTACCACTACAGGGTTAGAAAAACCTTTTTTTCTTTTTTTGTCTTCCCATATATCTTGTACCTCTGTTACGGCAAAACTGCACTGCTTACTCATATATTAACAAAACTGTTGTGCTGTTACACAAAAGGTGAAGTTAAATTCATTTGTCTATATATTGCTATTGAGAAGTAATTTACAAAACAGCAACAAACCTAAGGGAAGGACATGATTTACATATAATATTTGATGCAGATTACCAATTTATAGATAATTTGGACTGCATATATTTGAATTTTATCTTAATCACATTAACACAATAATATTTAATATATTAGGTAGTCTTACATGCTTTATGTACAATTATGTACTGTATATGACATTATCGATCATTATGTCACTCTGCCAAACTTCTTATGAGAGCAAAAGCTCTTTGTTGCTTAAATGGACTGAATTCCTTGAAAAGGACGAGAATGGATGAGTAAACAGGCTGCAGTAATCTAATATAAATACGTGATGAGCACCTTCAAGAAAGCAAACCAATAACCTGACATTCTTTTGCTAAACAAGACATTAGTACTAGGAAAAAAGGAAGAGCCAAGGAACTCCTGGGATCTACAGTAGCATTTGGGTTATTGCAAATGGAAAAATGATCTATTTTTCCACATTAGGAAGGGTTATCATTATTTTCAATAAATAAGTAGTTCAATGTGTGGTAAATGCGACTAACATTTCTCTATGTTGTGGAATGGAAAATATGTCTCCTAACAAGGGGAAAGGAGAAAGTAATTTTAACAACTATCACTTAACTTTGCCCTTAGAATTAATTTGGCCACATAACCTTCACTCACCCCTCACAAGGGCCCATAAACGATAGTCATGTTGCCGTCAGACTGTTGATAAATCCCATCTGTGCACCAGCCCTGAAACACTATCTAGAATTCAGGACTGAAATTAGATATATTTTGTCCTTCCAGAGGTACATACACCGTTTATTGTATCAGAACAAAAACTTTACACCAGTCTGCTCCAGCTAATCTCCTTCCACCATTGAGAAACAAGGAAATATAGAATTAGGATGACACAGTGAAGAAGGCACACACCATGTTTCCTGGACTTTTCAGGTTTAATTTTGCATCATTAAACTCAAATTTATTTATTTTCTCAATGTGCTATAAGCTCCTCATTTCTGTTCTGCAGAGTTTTGAGTACAGGTCCCACTTTTGGCAGAACTCAAGGTAACAGTGTTGACCTCAACTTTGACCTGCTTATCTCAGCAAAAACCAGACCTATTCTCAGGTAAGATTCTGGAAATTGTAGGTAACAGCTAATCTGGTAACTAACATATTTTCCTTTAGAAACCAAGAATATTTTCATCAGGCTGTTGGCATGAACCTTTTGAAGACTGTTAAAAGAAAGCAGTCTGTATGAATATAGAAGCATGAGAGCTGCAATACCAATTCAAAGTAATATATGCACCTTCACAATAGTATAACCTCCAAGCTTGACAGTGAGAAGACCATTGAAAAAAAAAACCCCAAAACGTCACAGATTCAGTTTAACAATGCTTCTCTATCTTTACACAACCTTGTCATTAATATAGATGAGGCCTAAAGTCATGAAAGCAGAGGAAGAAGTAAAACTTGATTGTGCCTGGGCAATGTGGGTTGGACAACGCAATATAAAAAGAAATACAGTCAGCTCATTAACTTTTAGATGCACACTATGTGGCCAGACAAACTCTGTAGGGTTTTGCCACATAGAATCATTATGCTTTTAACTATTGGATCAATTTGCTAGCTGGTTAGTCCAAAAGCTATACCTGTTTTTTGTGGGGCACACAGAAATATATCTGACAAGGAAAGCCCTCTACAATTTTGTCCAAGGATATCCTGATTTTCTTCCTCCAGCTCTTCCTTAGCCAAATGCTAAAATTTCAGCTGCCAAAGAGATGATTATTTTAAAGGAGTAAGGCAATCCTCGTGTATGAGGCTAAAGTCAATGGTTTTAAAGTTAGAGGCAACATTACCTATTAACAGGCCTGAGTTTCTAATCCTTTATGAAGAGGTCTAACTGTTTGACAAAGTAATGAAAATAAAATATTTTAAATAAAATTCATTTTACAAACAAGTACTTTGATGCAAGATACACACAATGTATATTTTTTTCTCTTTTAGTATCTGTAATAGTTTTGTGAATGGTCACATGGAAACAGGATATGCTTTTAAAGCATAAATCTGCTCCTGCCTATTATTAAATATCTGGAATCACAATAATGTTCTTATGGCATAAGTATTTCCACAGCAACCAATTACTTGTATCAATTGCATTTAACAAAATAAAAAGATGAACACTTAAAATTCAAACTCATTCTCATGTAAGTAACACAATCATTAAAAACAGGAGATACAAAACTACAGAAAGCATTTTTTTGTAGTCAGAAGAGTCAGTAAATACACAGACTGTTTTCTTGTGTCTGCCATGAAATACCAGTATGTTAAGAAGTGAATAGACTTTCTGTGTTGTAAATGGCTACACAGACTGGGAGGAAAACTCCTCCGATTTCGACTCCATTCTTCACTTTTCAATTGCTGCACTGTATCTTTTCAGCTTAATGGGAGTGAAAACTTAAAGCGCAGCACTATTTTAACGTTTCAAACAGAAAAGTGATGGAGGATTAAAGGAATAGGAAATAACTGGCCAATATTACTTTCACACTTCTTTACTCCTTACATCACGAAAAATAACTTGTGCACATGCATTTTACCAAAATGCCCTTTTTAGTAGGTTCGTATTTGATCACCCAAAGCAGTGTGACATGAATCACTTTCTCTTTGATTACTTTTACTATCTTCCAACCCTCTCAAATCCTTATCTCTCTTTTAAAGAACAATACTCTAATCCTATATGGATACAAAGCCTGGGTGGATTTAATCTTTACCCTACATTGCAATCAGAAAGAATTGTGATGCTACTGAACACGAAATGCTGCTGAACTGATCTCCTGTTTCTGATACAATTCCCACATTTTCCCTCCAGGAGGGATCAACAATTTCCCAAGTGGCAGCCCTTGAAAGGTTTTCACTTGGGGCACTTTAATGAGAGGTCCTCAGCCATTATCACAGTGACATTTGCAGCAAGTGATCTAGGTGTCTCAGACTTTGCTTTGAAGGTGCTGAGAGACTTAAATAGCTTACACTACAAAACAAATGAGGCCCTCTAGACATTACTTAAGAACAAACTGTTATCATTTTAGCTAAATCCACAGTTCCTAGCTCTTTACTAGAGTACCTACAGAATGAAGCTTTAAAATCGTTTAGCTTATTGTAACTAAAATTCAGCTTCTAAAAGACTATTGCAATTCTTCCACTATTCCCCTTAGTAGCATTTTCTATTTTAAACATCTGTTAAAAATCAGTAGCATTAACTTAATGGGATAATCTGGCTGGGCTCTTTCAAAATTAATCAAACAAATTAGCATTATGGACTTTTAACAGAGACTGAAAAAAGCTGATTAGAATGCCACACATTAAAGTAACAAGCACATCAGTACTGGGGCAAAGAATTCTCAGCAAATAGCTTTCCATGGCGCAAAGCACATTTAGGGTCTTACAGCTGATGTGTGTTCATGAAGTGATAAAGGAAGGTCCTACGACATCAACTGAGATATGCTTCAAATAAATAATTGGCAAAATAAAAGCATTTCCGTCCTTCCTGCACCTTCCCCTGTCAATGAGGAAATCAAATAATTGCATAATGATAAATGACTGAGACACACTGTTCCCAGACATTCATAATAGCTCATATAATACTGAGATGTGCTGCTATATGATTCACCCAGTGGAAAAAACCAGCAGGGCAATCTTAGTTCAATACACCTGTAGAGAATTTCTACCTTACACATTCGTCCTTGATATAAAATAAATATATATATATTGCAGTTATACTCAAAGACTGCTTAAGACACGCAAATTCTCAAACCACAAAGCTTTAGATGTGGTATGTAATATTGATAAGACAAACAGTGATGAGAAATTTTAAAATGTCATCAGATTCAATATGTATCAGCAATCAAAATTCCAACCTGCCTGCAAATACCTCCCAAAAGTGAAATGCAGAAGCAAAATCTCTTCTGAAATTTCCAGTTCTTCCAGGTTAGTAATCTGTAGAGGTACTGTGAGTAAAGGTCTCTCTCTACCTCACATGTGCAATTCCTTTCGTTCTTGGACCTTCTTATAATGAGAAAAAACAAAGGAAAATAAAGAAAAAAACTAGGGCGGAGTAAAGTTAATGAATTTCTTTCAAAATTGTTTTTCATGTAAGTAAAATAAAAATTTAGAAATAAGGCCAAAAAAAAAAGATGAATGAAAATTCAAATTTATGTATTCACTGCTCTCCTCTACGTTTTGTTTCTATTTGCATTGCTATTTCTCTTTCTCTTCTGAGGATGGCATTACAGAAGGAGGTTCAATATGGCCTCTGTTCTGTAGGAGATCAGATGCTTATGATGGTATAATTCTGGTCTTAAATTCTCTTCACCTGTCATAATCCTAAGGTTTGCATTACTTCCCATGTACTGACAGGTATATGATGCTTCATCCCTTGTCCCCTTGAACACTTTTGTAACTATTGGTCCCACAGTGTAAGAGTCCTCTTTTGCCATCATCCACTTTTCTTTCAGACTTCTCACTTAGCTTTGTCTTTCCCTTTTAATCAATCTCCATTCAAATCCAGTCTTCCATCCAGAAGTGTTTGTTCTGCTTATGTGTCCTCCAACCTCCTTTCTTGCCTCAATTTGGATCTGTTTAGGTCAGAATGAGGAGGGCCTGTTTGCTAGTTTCCTCTGCAGGGGCTAGCACCGGAGGTTCCAGTTTTCACTGGCTATTGCACAGGATGGCAATAAACATGACTACTGTCAGTACTGGAAGGAAGTGGAGTTTTCATTAAAAAATATTAGAGACCACAATGCATCATACAACTGAATGCTAATCCCCTCACTGAGTATGCTGGAAAGTCATGGCTGAGCAATGTATGAGCAGTTGAGCCCAGATAAGGAAGTTGAAAAAGAAAAGAAGTTACTTTGCTGAAGGGCTGTTGAAGGAATTTCATAAAAGTTAGAGCCATCACTGCTTTTGGCAGGTGCTTCATGATCAGGTTTTGTCCAAAGTGTCCCCAGTTACCTAGCAGGAAAGAATATAAAGCAGAAGAGCTAAAGATACCAGGTCAGAAGGACAAAGTTCAAAACAAAGCAGAACTATGCAATTGTGCAAGTATTTATGCATTTGAATGTCAGACACCAGTCCTGATGCTGGCCTGTCAGGCTGTTATTAGCAATGCTACAACTCACAGTGGTACCTGACAGCTGGAGAAAATTCTGAAAACCTGGAATGCACCTCAGTATTTTTGACTGTGCTGATCTGTATCAGAAAAGTTCCAGTAATGTTAAATGTGCACAAGTAAAATTAAACAAACAAATGAAGTTGCAGAGCATAGGGATATTTAATCACTCCATTGAACTTTTTAAACATGAGTGTTTATATATGATTTTTCTCCATGATTTTAGATTAGATTGCACACAGAATTAACAACTTTTAGTGAATAAGCTGTGTCATCTCACACAAGCATCTTATCTGAAAAAAATAGCAACTGGTGGAGTATGAGACCTCTCATAAGAGTTAATAGAGCATAACCAAGAACAGGATTTGAAATGGGATTCTAGAACAAATTAGACTTATTGAATAACAGTATGAGTGAATTTTACAAACTTGCAACTTTATGGCATGTTTTGCTGCTTGATCATTTCTATTTTGCAGTTATACTTCTGCAAGCTAGATCCACGACATTCTTTTTATCTTGCTGATATTACTTCCCCCAGTTGTCCACTTAAATTTACTACATATAAAAGCCGAAAGCACGTTACCTCCAAGAGCTTTGGGAGGTTACATAATCTGAATCAATTTCATTACCATAAATAAATGTCAAATGGCTGAAATACATTTTCTCTGATTAAACTGTCAAGGGCAAGGACATGCAGGAAGACTCTGTCATTGTTTTATTCCTTTTATGGTAAAAAAGGGGAAAAAAGTGTGAAGAAAAAATTGGTATCTCATGAGTGATCTTTGCATAACAAAAAAGTGAGGCAGTACTTTCCAAAGACAAAGAAATGACCTAGTAATCCACTTCATTAGTAACTAATGAATTCTGTTTGTGGAAAAAGAAATCTGAATGCTTGAATCATACTGCTCTACCTTCAAACCTTGTTTTAAGTTTTTCTGCCCTCAGTTTATGAAGAAAACACACAGAAGTTTGCATTTTCTACCCATCTAAAATAAAACACAGAGAAGTCCAACATGCTCACTCAAATAATTTGCCCTCTAAAAGTGGATAAAATATTTTTGAGAACTGTTTCTTAATGCTTTATACCTTGAAGACCTCTAGAAACATCTATTTTCACCTTTGAGGGTAAGGGAGTTTGAAATGACAGCTCAGTTGTCAATGAGTGCTTTTCTTGACTGAGGTCTCAACCGAAAGACAATCCTTCCTCTGGTAGCAGATGTACGGATTCACAGGAGCAGTACAAAACAGCACCTTTTAAAAAACCCTTGGATTTCAAAACAGCCACTTTTTTTATTTTACATATATTAAATAAAGAATTGTAGAATAATGTGATTAAGTGGTAATGTTGATTTTGACATTTGTTATAAAAATTCAAAGACATGATTTCTAGTAGCAGTATAGAACTTGTGACTCAGACATTTATATCCTGTACATGTATATCTTCCCAAAACCGTTATTCATTCCTGCGGGTTTAGCTCCTACAAAATATACATACTATTGAGCACTGTTCATTAGTGTCAAAACACAAGTATACTTTAAATATTCTTCTCATGCATTATGTATAAGAAAGGGTGGACTGACAAAATGTCAAAAAGTAAATGGATTGAAAATAACAGTTAAGTGTTACCTAAAGGAGATGCAGTTCCTCAGACGGAAGTACCGCTAATTTATATGTTCTCTTAATCAAAATTGCTTAAGGAAAAGTACAGTTACATTAAGCCAACAAATATAGTTAATTTGGGTTATTTCCACTATACAATCACTGAGCTAAACCTTAATAAAGTTGTTTGGATAAAAACTTTTTTGTAACAAACTCAACCCTATTTGTTATAAAGTTAGCATCAGGAAAAGGCTAAAAATGTGCATTTTGGAAGATCAGTGACCAGGAATTGATTCCTGCCCCATTGTATTACATTTTCTTTAACAAAGAGAGAATCAGTAACCAGTTCTCAGAAGAGGCAGCACAGGATGGTGTAATGCCCCACTGTAAGAAATGTGTAAGAAATGGATTTTGAATAGCAGGAGTGGTAAATCTCACTTGTGATCTTGGCCCCAAGACAGCCCTGTAAACACATGGAAGAAATTATCAACGAAGAGCACTCCCAAAAGCAGCTTGCACAGTTGTGTTACCTGTGACCAGGCACCTTTCCCGCCCCAGCTACACAAATCCTTGATTCGTCTAACTTTCAAGTGGTTAGAGCTAGTTATGCACTGCTCTTGCATAAACTTTGCTTTGGGTTCAGTTCAACGAATGCTCTGTGGGGACCTGGGTGGTGGCCTATAGGGCCAAACACCAAAATCCTCAATCTCCTCATGAAAGGCAGCAGCCGGGAGATCTTGTGGTTAGGGTGACTGGATTGGCTCTTCCCAAGATCCCTTGTTCCCTCATCATTATGTATGCACCTTTCGTTACTGCTATTGGTTTTGTATCTCTCCTCCCCTTATGCCTCCCCTTCCAGATTGTTCTCCCTTCCCTGCTCTCCCATTGCTCCCTGTTCCTGGCCACTCCTTCGGGTTTTCCCTGTTGGCCCCTGTACCCCAACCCCGCCCATGCACCGCCCCTGTGCCCTGAGACCATTGGCCCTCGTGCTCTCTCCGCCCTCCTCGTCCCCATACAAAACCCCACGGCCCTGCTGTGTCTTTGTCTTTGCCTCTGGAAAGTTGGGAACCTTCACGTCATGTAAAAGAAAGATCTTCAGTGGAACCCCATGTGGAGACCCTCCCTCGCCTCCTTTATCACCGCCGGGCTGCAGAGCCGTGCTCTCTGGGAAGGTTGCGGCTTGCTACACCAGGCCGCGTTTAAAAATGCACCGCAACAATGTTCAACATAAATGAATGTGGATTTGGTTTAGTTAGACTAACCTAGACACCAAACTACTTTTGAGCTAGTGTCCATTGATACGGCTGTACTGATTTTACAGGTTTGCCTTCTAGGTAATTTCCCTTGGGTTTGTAATCTTTACTTTGCTTCCTGTTTTATTATTCATGTTGTGCTGCGTCCCTGCTGTTCATAGTTTCTCTGTTAACAACCATGTGTTATATAAGGCACAATGAGTTTTTAACTGCAGCATAAAAAATTGGCCCCATGGAAACTGAAGAATCACCTCACCAATGCACTACCTGCCTCCAGCAGTGCTCCACATAGAACACAGCAAACAGTACTGAAGAGCAAAACAAAGTCCTCTCTGTAGTGGGCCTGTCCTATAACATTGAATGGGAGAGGCAAAAGAAAGCTTCCATTTCTACTTAAGATTTCTGTGATCTCTATTATCAATATAGTACAGTTATCACACTTACTGAAAAAAAAACAGGGGAGTAGAAAAAATAGAAGTTGTCCATGAACTGAAAGGGGCATTTGAAAATGAGTATATGTGAATAGGAAAATGTGAAAAAATAAAACAAAAGGAAAAAAGTGTCTCTCTCATTCAGAGAAAACTTCAGGTTGTTCATTTCCTCAGCATCTCTTAGCTGACCTCACTGGGTGAGAATTTGGCTGTTAGTCAAAGATAACTCACCAGAATAGTTCATAGCCTGGTCAGGTGTGGCATCGAATCTGAATTTGTAAGTCCTACTGGATATTCAGTGAGTCTGGGAAGAGAAATGCAGATATCTCCACTGCAGTCTGCAGCTTATCCTTCCATACATCCAGTATTTGAACACTCTTAATTGTTTAGTTCCTCGGTCATCAGGAGGCCAACGGTGCAATGAAGGTAACAAACACCCAAGCCCCAGAAACCTGCATAGAATCCCACAAGCATATTTTTTCCTATCCTAGTAGTATATCCTGAAAAGAAAATAGTTTTTGAATTCTTACATGTTTTGATTCACATTTTCAAATTTACTACACTACAGAATGAAGTATATTATTAGAAAGATTATTGTGCTCATTTTACAAATACAAAACAAAATGTTGAATTTTCTATAGCTCTAAGGAGTTTAATGAAGAAATAACTAGAAACTAAACCTTTTCCAAAATCCTGATTAGAAAAATAAAAAAGTTAGCCATCCTTCCCCTTAACTATCCAACTTGTATTGCAGTCACTATTGCCATTGATCATTGCTAAGACCATATTTTGCAAAAAAAACTTCCATCAAGGCAAAATCCAGCATAATCCTGGCAAAAAGGGAAGAATTGTATCAGTGGTTAAAGTGCATTAGAAAATTGAGTTGCAATTTAAGACAGAAAAAAATACAGCACAAGTATATGCTAACTCCAAGGGCTGATATGAACTTTACATGCCACCAGTCAGTGCTGAGAACACATTTGTCTCACAAAGATTAGTTTAAATATCCTCAGGGCAAGTTATTACACATTCTATATAGGTGGAATTCTTGACAAGTAAAAATAAGTGGCAAGAATAGATGCTGCTTACATCAGACTGCATCACTTCTTTGTTATTGTGAAGAAATTATCATAGAAGTTTGCTAATACCACTGAAAATGGTTCAACCTATTTAGTTTCTGAAAGCTAATTTCATACTGCCATAGATATCTGCATAAGCCATACATCAGAGAATGGGGGAAGAAATAAAAGTAGGTTAAAAACCCACAACTAATTACAGAAGTGCAATATATTCTGAAAACATTGATTAGAAAAAAAAAAAAGGTAGAAAATATGACTCAAGGATAGTTATCTAGGCAAGCTTTCCAGTGCACTACTAATTTGGCTTTTTAAGTTTTTGGCAATGGAAGATTAACAAAGAAATAAGATAAACCATTGTACTTTGAACAACATGCCTTTTAGCAGCATTACCCCCTTTTCTGCTTCTCAAAAACATTCAGGAAGAAACCAAAACTTACAAAATTTTATATAAAAGTCTGAAAGTCCTTATGGGACATTCTAATTGCATATGATTATGAAGAAGGATATTCGAATGGCCATAGAGACATGCAGATGATGCAGAAAATCATTTTACACTTAGCAATGTTGAAAAACCAGATGTGAGTATTAGTGCCAATTTGACAATATCGGTTTGAATGGAGACAGCAAATTTTGGCCTAACGATATCACTTTTCAGTTGTTGAATAAAAAATACAGATTCCAACATCTACATGGATTAATATTGAATGTGCACCACACTTTTAAGGATCTTCATTTTAAATCTTACAAACCCCCCTGAGCTTTTAGCAATAGAGCAGCTTTCTTGTGATTAAACAAATGTCACAATTATCCAGATTTCTCATCCCTGAGTTCAAAAGGAGGAGGCAAATGTTCACTACTAAGTGACAATTGTACTTTTGAATTAATAATTAATATTTTAGTAAAGCCCTCATACTGGAATATGATACTGGTGTGTGTGGCAAAGTAAGATTGCACAAGACCTATTTGTGTCTGAGGCAATAATTTATTGTGTAAGTACATAGCTATATGTTTTTCTTTTAATGTATATTTGTATTTCTATACAGAGAATAATATTAACCCCCTTATGGCAAATTATTATATTCTGTTTAAATATTAAGAATACTTTAGGAGCTAAAGGAAAATTTATTTTAGAAGAACATATCTATAAAAAATTTCAGCAACTAAGACAGGCATATAGTTACGAAGTTCTTATAAACTATACCAGGCTCTGTTTTTGACAGAACTCTTCAAACCATGAAGAGCTCAGTTCAGTGTGAAATTTAGGCTGAAACACCTGACTACTGAGTAACTTTCTATGTAGCTCAGGCATAGGGCATAGAGGTTGATTACCTGGTACCATTTCATGGAGGATCTTTCTGTCTGGAGCCATTCCCTGCATGGTGCTGTTGCCCACTACAAAAGTGCTATTCTCTCATGCAGAACCTGAGAATTAAGCCCAACTGGGATGCAGTGCCAGATGACAAAACCATAGTCCGTGTTCAGTGTAATGTGGCACTTATATCATTGCTAATATAAGAGTTTTTTAATTGTATGGCAAAACTCAGACTTAGCAGTGTTTTTATTCAAATTGAGATGGCAATGACAAGGTTCAGTCCAGCAGCAAAGAGGAAGAAGCTGTGAACAGTCTATGAATGTAAACACAATTATTGGACTTGAGGGAAAAGCCTGTATGCTGAATAGGTACCCCAATCAGCCATATGTTTGCGAGGGATCTCACTGCTCATCCAACCCTCTCAATGGACTCCCCTGACAATGCTCCTTGTTGGTACTCTCTAGGATACAGACATGAGGAGAGGGGCCATGGAAACATGTACTGTTATCAGACCAGAAGTTGAAGAGAAAGATGTAACCTCAGAGATTTCATGAAAGTCTGCATCTCCAAGGATAAAGGGAAGAAGTTAATAGCAATTCCTGTAGATAATTTTGTCAGACTTCAAGCTGCATTTTTTATGTCTTTGTACAATCATTTATCTGCAAGTGTCTGTGACAAAATAGGTAAGCCAATTAACATGAGAAAATTGACAATTCAAAATTGATAATATTTGACCACAGATACCTTTGTAAAAAAAACTTACATGGAAGATAAGGAATCCTGTAGCAGTTAGAAAAAGATAAGACATTTCTGTCAACCACAGTAAAAAATGCTGTCTCAGCAGACATATGGGGGATATATGTCCATTCTTAGGGCAGATTTTCTGGCAACCAGTGTATTTGTGGAATAAGTCCTTCCCGACCTAAAAGGAACATGTCATTATTAGATCAATGGGCTTTTTAATTAGAGAAAACAGTACAAGATCAAGACCTCATTGAATGACACAATTCTTGACAGGCAAAATAAGTCTAATAAAAGACCTCAAAAACAACCAGTAGAAAAATTAATAAAATGGGTAAAAGTTTAGTTCAGGATGCAGAAGTCAAACAGCATCTGAATGAAACTTGAGGAAACCAGTAAAAGATAAAAGTTCTTTAACTTCAGTGAATATGCAAGAATTTCTAGAGATTTTGTGTCAACGGAAGAAGGGCCACAAATGGTCTTGAAAATGTTGCTTATTTGGCTTGTAGTTGGGGTCATCTATAGTTTGGCTATTCAGTTCTGTATTGCTACATGCACTGATTCAGGAAGGAAGGGAAGTGAAGCAAACATGTAAATCACCTCTTCCAACAACAAAATCAAGAATGCATCATGGACACCCAGGAGGAAGTTTGGTTCTGGAACAGGATTTTGTTGTGTTTTAAATGATTCTTGAATCAAAAAGAGAGTAGTTTTATAGCAGACCCAGTTCTAAAAAATTCTCATTAAAATGATTTAGCCCATCATTTAAAAATTTTACTCATTATCTAGTATCATCAAATAACTGAAATTCACTTTTGCAATTTTCATCCTTGAGTAGTGATGGATTAAGAGTTGAATCTGATGACCTGTGCACCAAGTCCAGAGACAAAATGCATGACAAAAGTATAGTTAAAGGAATCTAGCATTACCATTTTTTTGATGCAGGAGAATGACAGTAATATTGCCTATCGCCTCACAGATTTTCTGTTCTGCAAAATGTAGTATAAGGTCTTGACTAAAACACCTTCAGACATACTGAACTTGCTCACAGCATATAATCCTTGGGCTCTTGGTCCAGTGAAATGGGTTCTTAGGTATCAAAATTGTTATCATCCTGTACAAAGCAAGAAAACAAAATTACATTTTTCAGAAGACGTCATTTAGTATCTTTGAGTAGCATGTGGAACTGTGACTACTAGTTACAATAATTACTGTGGTTTATATCAAAACTGTTGTGGACTGATGGATCCAGCTTTTTCCATTAAGAGATGCCTGATGAAAAGATATGGTGCATACAAAAACCATATTCAGAGTCTGGTATACATGAGCTACACCTCTACAATCATAGGGCCCATCCAAGTGAGGCAAGACTTTAATGCTAGCTAGAGTTAAAAGATGCAAGAGAGACTGAAAACGCAGGAAAAAAGTTCCTTCTGCTGATGAGCTATTAAAGAGAGGCTACAATCAAGTCCAGTTTTGCTTCTGTAAATGTCAGACAGTGACAGTGAACCAACTGGTAGTTCACACTTCAGTTTGGCAAACCTGAGACATTTAGAATGAGCTTGGCAGATTTCATCATTTGATGAAAAGAGCTATTCTGCATCAGTCAGATAGGATGATCACAGCTTTCTTTGAACAATCAGAGCCAAAGTCTTTTTGAAGATATTGGTTTCTAAAACCTAAAGGAAGACTCAATTCCTTAACAATCTGATTCTGTTTCCAGTATTAGATATAATCCACTGTAACAACTTGATAGCATCTTGCAGGTCAAAAGGTGCAATCCCATCTCCCTTCTGGAGCTATAGAATAACTCATTGAGGTCATCTTCTGCATGCAAGTTTTCTAATAAAATGAGTTAAATTTTCAGTACCTAAGCATGATCTCCTCCTCTGTTCTTTTCTGCAAATGGAAATATTTGCTGTGGAGTCCTTTCCCCTGAGAAATGAACTCTCATATTTTTTTTTATTTTGTAGATGCAAACAGGACTGACATTTCTCAGAGTGTCCACTGGAGAAGGGAAGAAGGTGCAGACAGTGGCAGTGCCAAAACAATCACAGAACTTTCCATCTGTTTCACATGACACATAACCTAATTTGGTTAAAAAAAGTCAGTCTGCTCACCAGAGGTTACTAGTTCGAGGTACCACAGGGATTTTATACAAGAAGGGAGCAGTACTCTGTGCCACTCTGATGTGACTTCAGGTGTGTCTCATTAAGGCTTGCATTACTCCTGAATCCATTCAATGTGAGCAGCAACAACTGAAACAGTTTGTGAATTTTTGCAGACTGTTGGTGTGCCAATTGCAAGAAAAATGATACACCAGAATATTGGCATCTAACACAAATGGAATATTTAGTTAAATATTAGTTAAATAGTTAAATCTCCTCTTTCTGGGTGGTTTAAAATAGCTGAGATCCCTGGAGTGGTCAGAAATATCCATGTGAATGGGGTGCCTCAACATGCAAGTAAAGAGAAAATCTTTGCTCTCCTACTAAAAACTGGGATAAAACATTACACCTTCTGGGATCCCTTGCATTTGTTACTAGAAATGTCTTCTAAGAACCACTGTTATTTGAGGATTTTGGAAAAGACCTGCAATTACAGGTTAAAAAAAATAAAAAGAGTACTTTTCTAAATTACTGCCATAGAAACCCCCCAAAAGACAGTAAGGGCAAGGACTTAATGGAATAACTCTCTATATGCAGCTTAAAATTGCAGCACAGCCACATAAACCTTTCCATGCCCCATGTCCCCCAAACCCCAAGGAACAAATATGTTGTCTTAATTTCCTTGCTTTTCTCAGTGGACACAGCAGCTTCCAGAGAGGAAGGGCTACAAGAAATGTAGTATCTTATCCTGGAATGCAGGACCCTCTTCCCTCTCACCTAGACGTTTTTCTCCTGCCTATCTTTCCCTAAGACTGAATTGTGTCAAATTGCACATGCTGGAACTCAAGCCCTGCACTAACAGCTGAGAAAAAATTAGCAACTGAATAATGATGGAGGTTCAAGACCATGTGTTATGCAGAAGCTCATTCAAGGGGAATAGCCAAAGAGGAAGCTAATCTATTTAAAAGCTGCAGGAATGACTAATAGGTATCATATGCCACTATATGAATAACTGCAGCTCCTAGTGGTAATCAAAGTGGGCTTTCCCAGAAAAAAAGAATCTGAGGGCTTTGAGGCTAGTGACCAGTTAGTGGAGAATTCCCTTTGTAGTATTGCTACAGTGAGAGGAGCTGCAATGGAGCATGGGAGCATAGTGTGACAAAAAGGACTTTTCATCAAGATAAAAACTAAGAGGACAATCTGAACAAAATGGGGTCATGATACACAATAAAAAGGCAGAGTTAGAACTTTATCTCTAGCACTGCCAAAGATAGACCATTTTAATGGTTGTACTGGTCTATGAGGAATGAAAATACATCCTGAAGGAAGCAATAAGTGCGTTTCAACAATAATGAAATATTGCGGGTAGTTTGCTTTAGGCAGGCACAGAAGGATTATTTCCATTCAGAAGAACATTGGAAGAAAGAGAGACGAAACAATATTCCTCACTCCTTTAAAAACTAGACAAGAACACACAAAGACAAGGGGTTTAGCACATGACTCTGGTAGCACTTGCATGTGCAGTGTGAGTATGCATACAGATAAACACTCAGAAAAACTCTTATATTTTCTTCTCTGCCTTAAAGAAACTTTGTTTGCTGTTTCTAAAGCCAGCGAGTTAACTTAAATATGCCTGAAGCGGCCTGCTTAGATGCATCATCTGAAAAGCACAGCATTTGTTGATATTTTCCTCACAGCACAGAAGTAACATGCCCCTGCAACACATAAACACACACACGAAGAAAAAAAGGTAAAAAGAAATGAAAGACATGATGGGTTAAAAGAAAATAAATTATAAGAACTTTTAAATTTAACACCCAAGTCCCAGGATTATACTGACTTCTGGCAGGTAGACAAACAAAGCATAGCATAAGATTTCATGAGACATGCAGGACAAAGGCATAACATCATAGTATTCCTGGTGCAAAAGAAAAATGCTTATTGAAAAAAAAAAAACCAAAACAACCAAAACCAAGCAAGTCTTCCTGTATATTCTGGATGAAATATTCAAATTTAAAGTATCTTAATAATAAGCTTACTAACCGTGCACTCCTTTCTCATATAACATAGAACATATAACATGGATTCATACAAAAAAAAAAAAAAAGCTGTAACATGATTCAAAATTCATCTTAGGAAGTCCAATAAATGAGTAAGATCACACCCTTGAAATTAAAAGCTACGCACTCATTTTCAAAGTAGACTGGAGAGCTCATGCTTAGTAATTATTTTGTTACTTTGTTGGAGTGTTTTTATAAAAAAAGGAATTTACTGTGGTTTAATACTTGCAACTGGTGCTTGACTGGTCCACTTATTAAAACCTGAAAATCTTTTCTAAACACTAAGGTCTGCAGAATTAAAGCTGGGCTTTTTT
>VZRO01008335.1:243931-299653 GCA_013397915.1 Daphoenositta chrysoptera | reverse complement strand
AACCAGCCACCAAGGAAAAAAAAAAAAAAAAAAAAAAAAAAAAAAAAAAAAGTGAGTATTATTCTTTTTAAAGTGGAAAAGGAGACAAAATTCTGTGATAATGAACAAACAAAAAACATCAGAAAGGTTTCTCCTAAGTTATATGAAATGCCATCCTAGCACCTATTAATCAGATTTTCTGATAAAATATTTTATCTGGATATTCACAAAGTCAAATCTCCTTTCTGGGTGTCCTATAATTATGCACTTCTAATTGCTTTAGTGTTCATAGGAGAGAATATCTTTCTCCTGTCAATTTAATATCTTTGTTCTATATTTTCATCGCCCCACTCTCCTCAGCACAACAACAAATAATTTGAAATGGAGTAAACTGAAAAGCAGTGGCACATGGTACTTTCTTCTCAATACAAAGGAAGTTTGTCATGTTTGAACCATAACAAGCTGGAAAGCAAAGCAGAGAGTAGAATCCAAGAGAGAACCATTTTCCATGGCCACCTCTCTTTGAATACATCACAGCAGGACCAAAAGGAGACAACTACTAGCATTTAAAAATATGTCTGAAAACCATACCAAACAACTACAATCATATTTATTATTGATTAAGTTCTGTGAGCTTTCTTCCAATTCCAGTTCACTCAGCATCCTTTCAATACCAGTTCACTCCAGGTCATTCACTCTGAGAATGTGCATCCAGAGCAATCCAGTACACAGACAAAAAACCCTTCTACGTTACATCAAATATTATCAGATTCTTCCTGATGTCCACATAAGGTTTTTCAGTTGTAGGTATACTCTAGATATAGGCTGATATTATTAAAACACTCCATACATGTCCGTTATACTTTAACAGTGAACATTTACTTGCAAATTTTCCCCAAGACATGTAAGTTCAAATCAATATCCTCCAATGACTTATTAGCTGGGATAGTCCCTGTATCCACTCCACTCAATAAAATCCGTTAACATTGAAAGGAATAGTATAGAAGTGAGCTTTTGCTTCTTTTTTGGTAGGTACCATATTCTGGTGGAAGGTTTTTTTCTTTTCTAGTGAAGCCAGTGGTCTCATGCTCATCCTTTCTGACTTATGAAAACCAGCAACATCAACAACTGCCTGTGCATGTCCAGAATCACTTCCTGAATGCAAAGACGTGGTTACTACAGCTGATGGCAGCTGTGTTCTCGCAGTACTGGGCATTTGTAGAACACATAACCACATTGTGAATTACTAGAACAACCTGTTCTGTGAGGAACATTGACAATCAGAGATTACACCCTTGCAAAACTGAAATATGTGTTTTCAGCCCAGCCATTTGCTGAAGGAAAAGAAAGAAAAATCAAGTTATTGGATGAAGGTAAATCATAAAATAGCTTAGTGTCGTGGGTCCGGTGGGAAAATTCCCAGCCAAACCCTGTACACCTGGTAAGTATGGAATAACCAAATGAAACGAATTGTCTATAGAGTTGAAGGAATTCCACTGAAATTACTTTTGCTACAATGGCACGAGAAATTCTGGTATTCAGAAGCAGAGAAGACATATTATGTTCCATGTGTTCAAATGTATGAGACCTGAACAAAAAAACCTGCCAGGAAATAGCAAATAGAACAGCAGGACAAAAGAGTGCGTTTAGCAGAATGGGCAACAAAGCTTCCAAGAACTTCTGGGTTCTAGTGCAGCCTTAAGGAAACTTTCAACAGCCCAAGGCCAGGTCAGCAGTGCTCTTCAAACCACACAGAGCAGGTAAGGACTAACAAGCAAGCTCTCAGCATTTTGGCTCTTACTGCTGCTGCTGTTGCTGACCCTGGTCATGAACAAATTTCTTGATTCTGTTACACATTGGTTTCCCTCACAGGTAAAATGTGAAGAAAAGCACTAGTTTTCTTTGTCATAAAGTTTTGGACCTAAAAAGCGCTCTACAATAGTGTGATATTCCATGCAGTTCAGTTTCAAGGACTTCAAAGATCAAACTGATCTTGGTGAGAGAAAAATAACAGCCTTAACATGTCTTGTTCCAAAAGTTTCTTTGTCATACACTAAGGTAACAGATTAGGTTTCACTTGCAAGACTTCAGAAATACATAATTTTGTCAAAAGTAACAAGACTGAAATGATGAATGAAAGTATCAAATATTGTAACTCAGTTATATTCAGGACACATCATGGATGAAACTGAAGCTGAGATTTTGTTTGTTGTCGTTCTCAGGATGTCTTACATTAATATGGATCTATCTGGTAAGCTAACCAGTCAAATAAAATTTTTCAGTCATTGATTCTCTTCTAGTTTAGAAAATCAGGTATATTGAATACATGCATCCAAGCAGAATGTTTTAGCATGAGAAAATCTATTATGCTATTAACCACTATAGTTGGCAGGCAGGCAGTATTTGCAACCTAGCTTGCACATACATTGTGGCTGACATCAGCACAATATAGAAGGGATTTTCTGTTACCACTCCCAATCATTTATATAGATCACAGCACTAGGATTAGTCCTTAGTTTGATTTTTCAGGTTCAAATCCTTTTCTAAATCTTGTTGTTTCTCTAAGATAACATTTGTCCCTCAACTTATCTGACTTGTAGCTCTGCATGTTAAAATGGTAGAATAAAGTAATGAGAATGTTTTTAAGAAACATTTAAAAAACTTGCTTCAACCCTTGTAGTTACATCTCAATTACTGTTCATCTTCCTGAGAAAACACCCTGTAATAAATATGCTAACATTTCCCTCAGGCAAAAAAATGATGGATGTATCTCTCCAGGATGAAATTTGCAGCAGGGTTAGAGCACATCCTTGGCCAGAGCAAGGAAAGGACACAAAACTGAGCTGCTTCAACAATTGATACTGTGACCTTGTCGGATTCACGGTCACAAAATCCAAACTTCTTTTTAACCTAAGTAGGTCTGGAATTCTTAAATGGGAATAAACAGGCAAGAGAGCCATTGATGTCTATGCAGAGGCATCACATAGATCAGTGGAGTAGTAAGATGCCTGCCTCTTATTTAGGCTCCTAAATAACCACTGTCTTCAACAGTCTGGTACGATCCCCAGTATTGTTTTGATTCATGTCCATGAACTGCAAAATGCTGGCCAAAATTCCAGTCAGTAACAACACATCTCTCTTATTCTGAGACAGCAAACAAATTTGAGAAAGCTGTAATCACATCTCTGATTTTTAACTTAAAAAGAAATTTACTATTTCAAAATGCAGTGAAATTTACTGTATTATGCACAGGCACATTAAAATAGTTCTTAAGTAGCTTCAATATGAAGGCTGTTAATGCTGTTGCTATTGGTGCAATGAAGATGCTGTGATACAAAAATTAACTGTATATATGCACCAGCATTCCAGTTTAAAAACTGCCAGACATTTGTGTTTCAGGAGCCCTAAATTATGCTTGGAAAAAATGAGATTTTTGTATAACATTTGACATCAGTTTACTTTGCTGTCATAGCTGTCAATTTACAAAATGTTGCTGTCTCTGTTGCTTAAATGATATGTGAGCAGGTAAAATGGAACCCAGGCCATATTGTGGAAGAAAGAGGAGGAGAAATGGAAGGGGTAATTCCTAGGCATGGTGTCAAGCCTGTACAATGATAGAAGAAATACAGGAGTTTTCAAGGAGAAGAGATGACACCAGTTTCAAGTGATTATATTCCCTCTGCTCTCCACCTTCTTCCTCCATGGTGTAACTTGTCCAGCCCTTAGTTAGAAAAGAACTTCCTGCTATTCTTAACTCTTTAGTTTCACAAAGCACAGTTCATAGTGCTTGTCTCTAAGCTCATAGTTCTGAATGTCCTCATGGAAGGCAACACAGGCTGTTTATATGAAGTTACTCAAATTGAACCTCTCAGGTGTTAATTTTTGAGCCAGTCTCTTTCTGTCTCTTTATTCAGTTGAAACATAAGAAAACCTGAAATGTATTTCTCTTGGACTGATCTTTCTTCAGTGCTATTCTTTAAACTTAGGTCACTTTCTGAAATACTTTTGAAGGAAAAAAATATTTTAATTTTATTAGATTTCTCCTCTTACTAGGGCCAAGTAAAGAAATTGGTGCTTATTGCTTGCAGTCACTGGTTTACCATTAAGAGTATAGTAATAATAAAGTAACAAACAAAGCCCACAAATTCACTGGTATTTAAACAAAAAATCCTGATAAATCTGTAAAAATAAAATAGAATAACAGAATCTGCATGCTAATACGATATCTTCTTTGACAATATTTTGTTGGCTGAAGGGGTAAATAATGGAGTTCCAATGGCACTGTGTGCTACAAACAGCAACACTGAGACATGTTGGTAAACAGCACATTTCATTTTAGCATTAAACACCTATGTCTGTACAGAGGGGTCTTGGAATAGAGCCTTCATTTTGGGTGGATTAAAGGACATTATTGCCCCCCAGACAGGAACGGTCTCCCAGATAGATATATCGTGTTGAGAGTTATAACTAGTTTTTGTTTCAAATAATTACATAAATATAATTTGGCACATCATCTTAGTTTACCAGTTTGGAGATTACTTGTGTTTCCTGAATTCCCAGGTCCTTTTTCTGAATAGCATGAATTTTCCCTCTCTTGGTTAGTTTACACATACATCCTACACTACTTTCTTCTGCCTTTTCCCCTCTGACACACATGACTTTAAAGAATACATTAAATATGTATATTTTTCCACTACTAAAAATCTGTTGCCTTCTGCTGCAAAAATGATAGAGAATTAAAACCAATGGAGGTCTTTTGTAGATATTATATATTTTTCTAGTTTCAGTGTAGCTAACTCATCCACCCAACATATTAAGTCATCTCTCTACTGTAAAATTTGTTCTTTCAGTTGAGAATAATACTTAAATACAGTATATTTGCATTTTTCATACCTCTATATTATTGTGAAGGAAAGGTATTAAATTATGTTCTTGTCTTTGATTTCTAGAAGACTCTGAGAATATGTCTATATTTAAATTTGGAGTTAAAAACCCACATACTTGATGATCTAAAAGAACGAAAGAGGAAAAAACTAATAAAGCTGGAAGAATGACCAGATAGCAAGAAGGTTTATCTACATTTTTTCCCCTAACACAGCTATATCTACACTTAAAATATCTGTATTTGCTGCCTATTAAGAGTAACCTTAAACATTAACACACTGTTCAGAGCCTTGCTGCTTGTCAAACTGCTATCCACAAAGTGTTTCATACTTCACCCCTTCTGTCAGTGTTGGGGAAGGCAAAGGATTACAAGATAGTGGGAGACATCCAGACCCTTTCTTTCAGATCAGAAGAGAGGTGTCCTGGCCAACATGGAAAATATTACAGTCTTCAGCCTACTTCCAGTATGTACAACCTTGTATTTGGCAGGTTGAATTTCATTTGCCTTCATGCTGCCTAATCCTCCATCTGCATTAGAAGTCAGCAGAGTTCCATGAAATTTTCTCTGGCCTGAATTTTTTAACTTCATTTGAAAATTTAAATAACCAATATTCAGAGTATTTGAATATCCACAGTGCCTCATAATTTTAGTCATGGAGTAGATGTTCTCTATTTGTGAAGACCAATTCTACAATATCTGATACCACACTGTAGCCAGGAAAAAAAAAAAAATGGAATAAGTTAATGTGAAGAGAAATGCCATGCACAGAGAATGCAAAGTAATTCTTCCAGTTTACTTAGCTTGAAAAAGATTGACTCAGATGGACCAGGATATGTTTTGCATAATGCAGTCCAGGACAGCAGACTGAGGAAGCAGCAAATGTTTATTTGTTCATTAGATTTTTGCTTGTTTTTATTTTAGTCTAAAAAACAATATTGAAGAAAAGGAAGTTAAGAGCTTACAAATATGGACAGAGGAACTGCAGGGAGGCAAGAAACAGTGTTCTCTGTGAGCACAGCCAATAGAGGACAAGGAGAATGAATCGTAGCCACAGAGATTCAGTTCACCTGTTCCAGGAAGCCTGCAAGGGACACGTGAGCACAGGAGAAAAGATGAAGCTCATGTTGCTGGAATTTTTTTGAGAACAAACCTTTAAGGCATGGCATGGCACGACATGACTGACTTGCCTTTGGGAACTTTGGTGGGCAGAGACCTCTAAAAGTTCTTTCAGACTACAGTTTCCAACTCTGCATGTAAGGCTGTGAATGCTTTAGAGGTTTCATCCTCATGATCTTTTTACAGTTTTACCCCTCAGACACCTGACAAGACATGTCAGTCTGTTAGAGGTGCATCAGCAATGCAGCTGCAACAATTGACATGTTAATTCTCCAAGAGAGAAGGGAGGCAGTGAGTGGACATGGATGGATTGCTGTTATTAAAATTCCTTTAAAAAGGCAATGCTAAAAGAGGATTACCAAAATGAGGGCATGTTTGAACAGTCACTAGGAGGCAGTAGGTTTTCACAAACCCCCACATCGGGAGAAAATGCTGCTGTTGTACCAAATTTTTATTCTCACAGCACCAATATGTATTTTAAGAGGTAATAGGAAGTCATGTTCATCTTTAAAAACATTTATATTCCTATTTATTTATGTATTTAAGAGATATCAGTTATCAGTTCAGCTGGGAAGACACTAGACAAACCTTCCTATATATTCATATTTCCTAGCTGCAGATAATGCTACTATATATTTCCAAAAAAAAACCCACAAAAAAACAGGCCACACAAAAGGATATGACAAATGCAGTGCCTAATAGGTGTTGTTCTCCTACCCATAGCTTTACTCGGTGTATATAAACTGTTCATGAACAGAAGATTTTGTTCCTAACATTCACATAACTCAACAGATTTAGCCACCCAACATAAACATTACCATTTGACACAAATACCTCAATCTGGGGTACTGATGTAATTGAAATGGTAGAGACACAAATATTGTGGAAAATCTATCTGTACCCTAATTAACAAGATTTGAACCATGACATGCCAATTGCTTCTCTTTGATCATTAAATACTTCACCGAGTAACACTACAGCATAAATATGTATTTTCAGATACATCATTATTCTGCTTAGCCAGAAGCATTTGCACTATAATAAAAGAAATCACTGTAAAGGTCATGAAACATCAACTTTGGCTGGAAAACCATGATGTTTCTGGCCGAAACATCAACTTTTGTCATTACAAGGCAGATGAACTGGTAGAAAAGACAACCTGACATGGCTGGAAATCCCTTTTACTCTTCTACCTTCCCTCATCTCTTACACTTCTCATCTCTCCTTACTTTTCCTACCTGTCTTGAACTGTCTTAAGAAAGAATGTGTAAGTAAAATCCAAGTCTGGGATTTTATAATAAGTGGGAAGCCACCAATTAGTATCTTAACTACTTTCAGTTCTGATGAAGTACCTTCCTTGAGCTGGCTACGCTAGCAATTGAATTTGAAAGTTTCTAAAAGTTTAAAAAGTAGTTTTAAATTACTTAACATGCTTGGCAGAGTTTAACTATTTATCCTGATGTTTCCATTGCAACTCAGGCCCACATGGAGATGTTAGGGAGTCATACAATTCACACTTACAAAGAAATTAGAACAAAAAAAGTAGTGTGGGTGGATTTTAAAAACGACTAGATAGTTTTCAAAGAAGAAAATGGTTTCGTGCCTTCTGCTAAGAAAAGAACAATGGAATTAGAATCTTAAAATTAATTCTTAAATAAAGTGTTTCTGCCCCTTATTTCCCCTGCCAATACTTTGGAAAATAATATCTGCATTGCAAGGGCTAATATGTGCAGGTTTTGGACATATTTTATCTACCCCTAGAACATCAGGTTTTCCTAAAGTTACTATACCAAATTAGAAGATCAGACATTTTTACTGCTTTTCATTTCTATAGTCATGATCACATCTTTGTGTCCATTACATTATGCAAAGCATTATAAATGAGACAGCACATTTCTGCTTTTGTCCTGTCCCTTTGTTTTTACAATCAGTCTCTGATTATAAATGAAGTTACAGTTTGAACTTGTACGAGACCTCAGTTTCAATAAACTTACAAATAAATATATTTCTAGCTCTACATGCAGAACACTTTTTAAAAAGCCTTTTTGTTAAAAATTAAAAGACTGTCAGAATGACAGTAGGCTATGGTTGCACCATTTTCCATTCTCATTGTAATTACCATCATAGGTACAGATTCAATACTGCATTATTCTCTCTTGTTTCAACCCAGGGCACAAGAACAAGCTATCAGAATTTTAATGCTTCATATATTCTATAAGTTAAGTACAGTCCTGTATGGCTTTGACCTTTTCAATATTCCATAATTTGACTGACTGGCTAGTCTAATTTTTCCCCTGTTTACAGTCTCAGAAACCTGTGGGGAAGAAGCAAAATGTCCAGCCAATCAAAATACTGAACACTGAAAAGATCAAAGTAGTAAAACATACTACAGTCTCTCACAGAATATATTAGACATTAAAATTTTCATACCACACTATAAAAAGATAACATTTTCCCCTGAAACTCTAGATACTATTAAAGTGGATCACTAGTGCAGCAAAGGTGGTCTCACTAAACCAAATAACACAATTTATACTACTCATACATTCTTGGTTTAGGGTGTTACACATTTCCTTAAATAATGAGCTCTTTCCTAGCATTGAATTTAAATCACATTTAACTGTAGTTTAATAACTTTAATACAAACTCATGACTTTCCAGAATGTCTTCTAGTTCTGGAAACTGCAGGGTTAGATGCTTCCAAACAACAATAAATATTTCTGACCTAGCACTATATGGAAGTTTTCATTTTCTTTGTGACACTAGGTAAGTTTAGTAACGTAAAGGCAATTTTATATTATTTTTGTTTACATGACTCATTTGCACTCCTCCACGAGTGAGCAAAGAGCAGTAGGAGCAGGTGACACACAAAAAATCCATTGCTTCGTCAATACAACTAGAAACAAACAAAACCAAGGCATCTTATTGTGTCAAAGATGTTAATGGTATACAATGAACACATGAGATTAAAAATCAAATGTAAACAACATTGAGAGGATATAATCTGAATCCTTTATGGATTCATTTCCATGTAATCATTGCACCTTAATCGGGTTATGGAACTATAATGTATTACCCTGTTATCACAATGAATATTTCTTTATGTACTTGCTAATAAAACAGATGCAAACAAGATGAAGAACAGTAACATGACTTGATATGTAATTCTTTCCTTTAAAGTGCCCAAAGAACAGACACTCTCATTATTGACATCTTATCAAACAGGTTGTCCTATTTGATGCCTTTTGAATACAAATTGCTAATATGTGTCCATAACAAGTTTCCAAACCAACACACAGTTAATTAAAAAAATTGTCCCTATAATCCAGATTTATAAGAATCTTTGCCTCCTCTTTAGCAGCAGGCCACTGTTGTTAACAAAGAGGTTCAAATATCACACGTAATTTGCTCACCCTGCTTGCAAGTCTGCATTTTGTAGTATGATCAGACAGCAGCTGCAGTCACCAAGGAAACAGAAAGAAGTTATTTCAATATCAACCTTCACACTGAAACAACAAATATGTCATATAAAACAATAAGAAGTTACAATAGTTGCATGTAGGATAATATTTAGTGTTATAAAATTTATAATTGAATAATTCTAGTTGGTAAAAAGCCAGAAAAGGGTGTCATCTAATTTCCTGCACTGTGCTGGTGAGGGACATTTACAGGCAATGGTGCAGAGCAGCAAGCATGAATCTTCCTCACCTACTCATCACTTGGTTATATGAACTCACACTGTGCGCTCTGCTGTTCTTTCTCCCTTCCTATTGCATTACAGTTATGATGTGTCTCATTCTGTTATTTTTATCTCGTGACTGCTTCTTTCATTGTCTCACTGAAATGGTTTAACAGAATGACGAGTCTTACGTTCCTAAGAAAAACACTGTTCTGAAAGTTTTCCTACATGTGTATTGGAAAGAAGTATCTATAATAAGATGTTCACTAGGACTCCACTGAGTATGACTAGTAATTTGATGGGGGTCAAGGAGAAATGACCCAAGTGTTTGTGTATCACTCTCTACAATAACCTGAAAGGAGGTTGTAGTGAGGTGGGGGTTGGTCTCTTCTGCCAGGAAACAATAGGAAAAGAGGAAATGGCCACAAATTGTGCCAGTGGACGTCTAGATTGGACATTAGAAAAAATTTCTTCACCAAAAGGGTTGTCAGGCATTGGAACAGGCTGCCCAGGGAAGTGATTAAGTCACCCCCCCTGGAGGTATTTAAAAGAAGTGTAGATGTGGCATTTAGGGACATGGTTTAGTGGTGGACTTCACAACGCTGGGCTAACAGTTGGACTCAGTGATCTTAGTGGTCTTTTCCAACCCAAAATATTCCATGATTATCAACACAGAGTCCAGGCAAGTAGATAAAAAGTTGGGCAATTTGTGTAGGATGTGATAAGACATGATAGAGGTAACTGCCTGGCAGGAAAAAAAAAAAAATTAAGTCAATGATTATTTTATAAGGTGGATACAAATAAACAGATTGGAAATTGGATGATTTTAACAATCAGAGGAATAAGTTTCTGCAAAAAGATCCAAACAGTAGCAAATGAAGAAAAATACCTCTACCTTGAAAAACAAAGGGAAAGTAGAATGTCAAGTGGTTTTATTGCAAATAATTTTTCTGCATCACTTTTTACAGCATTGGTGAATAGGGTAATTACTTTTACTACTGACATCACAAAAGGAGGATAAATACACTTATTTTGTAGGTATATTTGGTAAATTTTAAGGAGCTATAGATACAGAGAGATTTCTCTTTGAGGTACGCAATGTAAAATTAGGCTTATGATATTTTGTGAGACAATCCCTTTCCAAAGCAGTTATTAAAAGAAATATGTACTGGAAAAGAGACTTTCCAATTTGAAAGCATCTGTAATTGTTCAACAGACAATAAAGGACATAATTTCTTCTGTCTCAGATGCTGATCAGAAGGAAGTCTACACCGACCACTGACAGTCGGCTTGGAAACCTATGTCTAAAAACCTTGGGAACATCCTCCAAAATACCACCAGAACATTTATGCTACCATTTATAAAACTGCTAACAGGAAATTTAGAGTTACTAAATTATAAGCACTGTACTTCATGGAACAGCTGAAGAGTGAAGATGCCAAATCCCAAGCATTACTATCTGGCAGGTAGCCTAACAGAAATCAATTCAGTTCTAAAGGAAAAATCTCTTCTACACTAAGTGGAGATATAAGGAGAGATGGCAAGTAGAAATGAGGTTCAGTTCCAAGTAGAGTTATTACTGCAATCAGAAAATATCTGTCACTATGGTGTAGAATTAGTTGCTTGCTGACTTGATGATAAGACATTGGTAAGAGGGACCCTTTAATCCATAACTAAAAGTATCCCTTGTAGTTGGGTGGATTGAAAAATGGTGAGTTCTCCAACTGAGCTTGTCTATCACCCAATACCCCAAGCTGTCCTCACAATCACAAGCTTACAATTTGCTCGTCTGACTGTTTAATTGAATGTGAAGGAGGGTGTTATCAAACATGTTTTGATTTAATATGTTAATAGTTTTACATATGGAATATTAGTCTTTTGAGTCTTTCTCTGGGGCTGATGGTGAAAGATTAATTTCTCCAGAGTCCAATTCAAAGCAAAAGCCTAATTTTGGTGCTCAGTGTCATTTGCTATCCTTAATTATATTGGAAAATAAAGGCACCTGATCCACAACGTCAGCACTATCCTTTGTAGGTATCCACTATATTGCTGTGGAAGAATATTTTCACAAATGAAGACTAGGAATAAAAACAATGCTAAAGATAGAGGAAGAAAATTGCTTTTAAAAATTATTATAGTTATTATTACATAAGGCACTGAAAAACACTAATATTAATTTCTGAAAATATTCTGTTTTGTTAAAGTACATGCAAAACCTCCAAAAAAACCTCAAAACCACATACCTTTTCCTGACTTATTAGAAGATTTTATAAATATAGGCTCACTAAAAAAACAATCATCGGATGCAGAAAATATTAAGACAGGAAGATGGGTGGGGTGGGTGGAACTTATAAGAACCTTCTTTTACATCGTCTGCTTTTACAAAAAGCTGTTACTAAATTTTATGATCCATTCCCTTTCCATTTTGGAACTGCAGCCTTAGTGAGATCTGAAAATATTCTGAAACATTTTTCTTGTAAGAAAGGCTATTTTCATTATGCTTTGCTCATACAAGCTGGAGAATTAATGGCTTTCTCTCAAAAACCTTTTGTAGAGAGATTTCCAATGCCATTTAGTAAACTCAAGAGGTCTGAATAAACACCTCAATCTTTGTTTTCAAACTAGCTAAGCAGTTTTTACAGTTTACCGAATGTATATTGATGCCACCGGGACCAGGTAGCATTAAATAACCCTCGTGGATTAGCTCACCTGGATCTTACTGTGAAATATGAGTAAGAAAAATCTTCACAAGGGTAAGATCAGGCTCCATAGGCCGTTTCCTGGTGTTCCTTCTCCAGTCAGCGAATGGAAACACAAGGTCTTTCTAATCAGGAGCCCTGCTATAGAATTCCACATCTCCCTGAATGTTCAGGATAACAACTGCCCTGTTGTTGGTCATCTCCTCTGTTCTTGCCATCACTTCACCAATACATGGGTGGAAGACAAATACAAGGCAAGAATTAAGAAATAAAATAGCTTATTTCAGAGTATAAATATCAGAATGACTGATACGTGTATCACTAATAATAAATTCCAAACATTTATCTACAGTGTGTGTTTTCCACACTATTCCAGCAGGGATTCCATGATATCTATGAGCTTTTCAGATGCTCCATGAAATGGCATATGAAAATGAAGCTGTATTTGAAAACAAGACCACAACTGAGCACAAACGAGTGAAGAATTCAAGGACACAGCAAGTGGGTGGATACATGCAATGGAATAGCATATGTCAGCACTACCAATTAACAAGTATCAAGTGTGTAGCTGGCAGTTTAATTACTTACTGAAATAACTCTATTTTTGTTCCTCTTTCTGCCTGATTTCCATGAATATTTCCTTTTCTATGACACACTATTATTTCTCTCAAAACTTTTTCTCTCACCACCCATACCCGAGGATGATGATTTCCCCCACTTATGGGGAAGGAGAAGAGAGGAAATAGTGGAACTTGAAAAAAATCCTGGAAATATAGATTTGTAATATTATAAAAGTGTGAGGGGTATTACAAATTCTGATATATTGAGACATCCACTGGTGTTCTGATACAGATTTGGCATAGATGCTTTTGTATGATGGAAGCCTATTACAGAGACATATCAGAGCTAAATTGCTTATCTGGCTTCAACATTCTGCCTCTCCAGATTTTGTTTGCCATTTCTAGTGAATTCCCCATGTATTTCCTATTCTATTTGCTTCATAAAAGTCCTGTTTAAAACATGGTTAATTTGTCTCCTGATAATGAGCATACAGTCATATGATACCAAGCTGTTCAAAATCTCTCTGTAGGAAGTAAGCACACAGCATGAATTTGATCTCAGACCTCCTCTGCTCTTTCCCTTTTGTCTGATGCAGTAGATGCAGAAAAAGAACATAGGTTCAAGAAAACAAATTAAATTTCAACTGCCAGGCATTGCGTTTGACAACATTATTTGTCAGAACCCTGGAATATAAACCATGCTTTCTTGATAATGATGGTATTACTAGTTGCTGAAAGAGACCACAGAAGACATTCTTATACAAGAGGGAGTGACTGTAGTGAAATCAACAGAAACAGGGACAAGAAAAGCATTTTGCAACTATTCCTGCAAAGCTATACAGACCAAATCTTCTCATTAATTAATTCATCATTATTCATTAAATATGTTGAGTATTCTGTGAGTAAGTCTGAGTATTATTATAGGGATTTACTTATATCTCAATATAACAATCAACATCCATTGTGTCCTCAAATTAAATCTGCACATACACAGTTCCATTTTGAACTGTTATTCTAAGCCAAACAAACAAAGAAAAATCAAGCTGGTTTTATACATGATGAATGCAAATTGAAAGAATTATATAGTAGTTTTGGTTTGGTTTTTATGCTGTTAAAGACAGACTTAAATTCAGAGTGGATGCAGAACAACATTCTGCGTAGGTGGGCCTATGCAAGAAAATGTCATAGTCACATTAACTCTATCACCAAGGAATAGTTATAGGTACAAGTAGGATGACATTACTGAATTTCATGGTAAAACATTTGGTAACTTCCAAGAGGAACAGAATTCAGCAGAGGATGAATTATTTTAATTGGTTTTACACTTTTCACCCATGTAGTCTATGCTTATAGGTATCACATTTCTTCCTACATTTCCTCTCCCACATTTTGTCTCCTTTTCATTTGCTTCCCTTTTGCCTTGTTAGACACAGGCTATCTCTTTGAGGGCTGAAAGATAAGGAATGAGATCACAGGGATGTACAAATACTCTCATGTTCATGTTCTGGGAAGATAATGCAAACCATTTTGCATCTGTTGGCTCCATCTTCCAAGGAACCAACAGCACTGCTGTCCCAAGGGAAGTGAAACACAGCCCTCTATTTTCTGTTTAGTTCTAATTACTGAAACTTGTGATATCTTAGAGAAGGCCAGGAAACAACAGAAAAAAACAGATCTCCTTTCCCCTTCCATTTTCAAGTTATAGAAAATGCCAACATGTGTTACAATACAGGTAGATCTCTATGAACCTACCATGAAACTCAAAAGTGCTGGATAAATTGCATGGCTGTAGCAGCCAGTCAATAACTAGCTGTTCCAATACCTGCCAAAGAAAGAGATGCCCCTCTCTGATCAAAGACAAGGTAATGCTGTGATTAGTACTGTGAACATGCTTTAGAATGCACCCATGTTACAAAGGCAAACACAAATTCAAAATCTTGGATATCATCAGACTTGAATGCAAAGGTGAGGTGTGTTGTCCCTCTGAGTCAACTCCATCTTGGAGAAACAAAAAGACATCATAGCTTAATAAACATGTTTAGGTTTACAATAAACTGGAATACTATGATTTGCAGAACTAGCAGGGACAAGTATTACAAAGCATAAATAAAAGAAAATACCTCCTTTCCTGCTGGAAAAAAAAACCCAACAAAACAACTTCAAAAAAATTTTTTTATCACCATATGTTATCAATAGATGGGAAATATTAGCAGCTTTGGAAAACAAAGAAACATCAAAAGCAGTAGGGGAAAAGCCTTGATGCCCCTTGGAAGAATAAAACTGGAAGTAAATCAAGAAGGTCAAATAGCAAAAATGTAACACTTGACTTAAGTGTTTTTGTCTCCCCACTTTTTTTTCCCTTATAATGTGCAATGAATATTATGCTCATCTTCTAAGCTCCATGGAAGTCAGTCGGAATATTTCTACTGATTTTAGTGAGGTTCAGAACAGTTCAATTCCTGTGCCACGCAGGTTTATGTGTACAGAGTCAGGGTAAATGTACTGCAAAATCACTGCACAATTTACACAGCTAAAAAGATGATGGGAAAAGCAATGACCTCACTGCTGAGAAGACAGGAGGAGCAAAGAGCCGTATCTGACTGGTTATTTGCTGCAGACAGAAGGATTGGTACACACAGTGAGGGGCTATGCTGTAAACACGCACTGTACATACAACACAGTAATTTTTCCATATAAAAACTTGTGCACCAAACCTGCAGGAACGATTTATCTTTCCTCTATTGATTAGGAAATGGTAAAGCTTCAAAGCAAAAATTAATTTGTGCTTCCTTATTTATCAAAGAATTCCATAAATAGTTATGAAATGTAAGACTACCACAAATAATGGAAAGCCATTAGAGAGAAGGAACTGACCACAAGTCAGTAGGAGATTTCCTGAATTCAGAAAAAAATGGAAATTATTCTCTAGAATTCCAGATAAAAATGTGCTACAACTTGAACTCACGCTGAAATAAGATGCATGGGAGGAAAATGGATTAAACACCAGGAGCCCTTAAACAACTCACAGTTCACAGTAAACCTGGAGAATCAATGCAGAATTCAGAAATTAGCATATGGAAATCAATGTAAAAATGGATATTCACTAATTCAGATATCAAAGCAGAGAAACATTTGAGTTCTTTGCTATGATTTATTAGATGTCTTTGGCTTCCTCAACTACAAATTAAATCAGTGGATATCTGAAAACTTAAAAAACTAAAACTAACTTAAATACCTGATTCCTAATACTTAGGCTTTGCAATTTGCCAGACACAGTAAATTTTCAGCTGTAATAAATGATAGGAATGTTAGGCTTCAAATATGAGCAACACTCAGACTTTAGCAATTCACAATTAATGCTTTCCTTTGTAATTCAGATCAATAAATACAGGCAACTTATTTTTTAAATTTCTTGTATTATCTTGTTGAAAAATACCACACTTGCTGAATGTTCTAAATAGACATACCACCATTTCTAACAATATCTTAACCTACTTTCACCACATTCTGATGCAGGCATTATGCCACATTCTGGCCAGGTACATTACAAAATTTGTATTCCTATTCTGTCACAAAGCACTTACTGAAAGCATCATAACACTCTGTTAATGATTCAACAAGTAAAATGACAAATATAGGTTATGAATATGAACAGCTTGAGTCTGTCCCCACAGACATGGCTTTATATGTCACATATTTTTTTACTCACCTATGATTCAGCCTCTTTTTCATCTACAGATTTGGAATATATTTGTATTTTTTTTCTTGTTCCTTTGTGTATTACTAAAAAAAAAATTTGTATACCTGGTTTTATTCCTTTTTATTAATTGTCTATCATGCATACATATTTGGGTGCTGGCTAGCAATGAAACAAGATTCAGGACCTATAAATACCTATAAAATTAGTGACACAGTTTATAGGTGGAAAAATAGGATGGGAATTTACATTGAAGTAGTGAATGACTTCAACTATACACGTTCCTTCTAGTGGTTTTACTATTTGAAGCTTTTGACTGTTTAATTTAAGGCTTTGCAGGCTACTTGGATGAACCTTAACATTCCAGCAATATACTGCAAACAGGATCAAGCCTAAAGCTGAAAGACCTGAAGCTCATTTTCAAGAATCAACTCAAGTAAAGATACCCTTAGGATCAGTATTAGAAGTCAACCACAGGTCAACCAGGTATTAAAAATACACCTACAGGAAAATGGAAGACAAATCTCAGTTATTCAGCAAATTTCCTATGCTGAAAAAACAATAAATATGTTTTATGCTGCATCAGCCTCCATATGTACAGAGAAAGAATAAAATGTGGGAAATAGTTCTTTCTGCTTATGGAAAGTATTTTTCTTCGCTAATTTTCCTCCAACTTCCTTCTTAGATAACTTAATCGTAAAACTTCTACTAACCATTATAGAATGATCAAAAATTTGATTCATGAAACTTTTCCATTTTTTGTTGAAAATTACATCTAAATAAAATCAAAACAAAAACTGCTAGAAAAACAGTGAGTTTATGAAACAGTCTCATAAATATGAGAAACTTAATGCAATACACTCAAGCCAATGTGTGATTCTGCAGAGAAAGAATAGCTAACCAAGCTGACTTCCAAGCTGCAATGACCCAGGGAATATGTGACAGAGAAAAACAGCAAGAAAAAAGCAGAGATCAACCAACTGTCTTTGGACGTTCAAAAGATTTGGAAGACTACTATACTATGAATCCAAAGCTACAACTTGTTATACGCAAATAATTTGATTTCTTTTCTTTGCAATGCATTATTCCAGGGATTCCCTCTAATATTTAGTAGCACAGCAATAATATTTCATCGTTTCCAATAATTTACAGCCTCAGTGTTCCAGAAACCACCATCATTGGAAACCTACAAGAAGATCAGACACTAAAATTTTCCTACATGTTTTTCCCCCTAGGCATTTGATTTCTCTAAGTTACTGACTGAACTAAATGAAAGCCCAAAAAACATTATGCAAAGCTGTTTTTTTGGTCACATAACCACTTTTCTTAGCCATCTAAGCTGCAACTATACAGAATAAAACAGACTTCATAGCCGCCCAAAACAACAGTCTTTTACAAATAATATTGAAAACCATATCCTGTTCCTGAGCAGGGGGCCATACCTGACATATATAGAATCTTCATTCAGATGGCTAACAAATTAGTTAGAAGCAACCATACAACTTAAAGATCTCCACTAGACATCAGAGCACTCTGGGAATGAGAATCATTCACTGTTCCCTAAACTTATAGTAACACAGACTCTGAGACAACTGACTTGGCTGGGTTGTTCTGTCTTCAAAATCATTCATCAGGGTAAACTTTTGCACAAAGGCAATTCTAGGCTTCTTAACTTGTATTTGCCACCCTTCACTTTGAGGCTGATTTTTCTTAGAATTGCTCCAGATGCAGTCCCTAATGAATATTCCTATTTTGTTCATAAGGGGACTCCAAGGCCCCAAAATTCAGAGAAAAGTTGCCTTTATACTGCAAGGGAAGAAAAACCTACTCCTTTCCAAGTATAGGCAGAAAAAATAGATTAATTGGAAGAGACTCAAAGAAATAACAATATTTAAGTGGGAATGCATGAAAGGGCCCTTATATTTTCAAGTACTGCCCATATTAAATGTCTCAAAAGGGTCACAGGACATGTGAGGGAAAAAAGCAATGGAACTAAGGTGTTTCCACTGCCATTAGTAATGAGGAAACAAAAGCCTAGGCCTCATTTCCTGAAACCTAGTTTCGAAGGCATCCCGATATGAATTCCTCTTCTCTCTAAAAAGCATTTTCTGCTTAGAAACAGTAGTTTACTCTGCTTCTGGTCGAAGCAGAAGTAAACTACTGCTTCAAGAACAGTGGTTGTCTTCTCTGCTTCTGCCTCAACAGGGAAGGGGAGAGAGCACATCTGGAGGGTCGGATGAAAAGGAAGACTATTTTCACAAAAATTGTGATGGAGAAAGAAACAGCCTGTCACAAAGCAGGGCATTTCCTTAGTTATCCCATTTGCTGCATCTGTACAGTAATGTCAGATTACAAACAGGACAGCATGCAATGCAAGGAGTTCATAGGAGACACCACAGCTTCAGTTCAGCCTGAGAGAAAAGCCAAAATAGTATAAATGGACATGTATTTTCATATAGATCAGTGGATTTAGCTCCCTTCTTAGTTTTCACTGAATGACTGGCTGTAGTTATGACTAATGAATCCATAATACTGCAGAGAGGTGATTAAACTTCAGCATGACAAATGTTTATGCATTTCTGTATGTTCTATAACATCTGCAAGTACTGGCTTCACTCATTAAAAGAAAAACAGAACCCTAATTTCTAGAAAATGAAAGTTGCAAAATCTCAATAATCACTCATAACATGAATAAATTGAGAAAGGTATTTCAAAATAAAGGTAATTATTGCAGGGATTTCTAAGTCACCCTCAGATGGCATTCATCTACCTGAAAAGTAATATAATTTTTGACACGAGCTACACAATTGCAAGAGATAAGCTACTTTAAGAAGTGTCTATCCTGATTTAATACTGGTTGATGAATCCCAGAAAAATAAAATACTCTACTCTTTAAATATTTATCATATTGTTTAAATATTAAAGAATAAACTTCTCATCTTGACTGCCAAATCAGTATGATACAGGTTGGAAATTTGTTTATACTCTCTTACAATAGGAGCACTACCTGTCAGTGTCAGATAACAGTGTTTTCAAGCCTCTGGCTGGTGACAGCTTACTTGCTGTAACATGACAAGTGTAATTAAAACTGTTTTCAGATACATTTGCATTTTGTTCCTGCTGAAAAGTGTTTTACAAATCTTCAGACTGACCAGAAAAAGTACTGACATTTCCTATAACTTTGGCCTAGGATTTGCAGACTGAAGTGAACAATCAGTGTTGAAAGACTTTCAGAATAATGTTACTATATTGTTAAAAACCAAGGCAGAAAAGGCAATGAACTTATACCAGAGTAATATAAGGACGAGAAAATGTTCTTTTCCTCTGACTGTGGTCAGTATTTTTCACAAATATTGGAAAACTCAGAAGAAATACGTAAAAATAACATTGTTTAATAAATGGCAAACATGAAGATGTGGGAAAAAAGGGTAAAATCAAGTAATTAAGCATGACCATTAGTCAAGGTAATGACAAAAGCAAACCCAATCTTACCAGCAGATTGCAATAAACTGCATGCTTCTGAAGATACCAGAATTTACCTGAACCACACCTCTAGTGCTAAAGAAGCAAATTATTACGAAATTTCATATCTGCATCGATGCTCTACTGCCAAAAGCTACAGATCTACACATTTGCAAAAGATGCAGATTCTATTCTAAATCAGAAATACACAGCTCAGTTTACTGTAATGCATGATGATTTAGGAAATTTAACACTACAGAGTCACTACTTCCAGGCAAGCAAGGCAGAAGTTATACTTCTGAGGAATGATACATTAGCTATCACCTGCAGAAGGTACATTTGAAGCTGTCATGACTGCTGGTAGAAAAAGGAAGGTATTTTCAGTTGGATAGCTCAGTGGAATTAACATGTGAAAGAGCTGAAGAGAAGTGGACCTCTATCTAAACTTCCCAAGTAATTCTAATCAAAACCTTTCACAGAGCTTTTCATTGGCAAATTACTTCAGCCAAACACAAAACCACAGATTGTATTTCTGGAGAAAAATGACATATCTTCCACTCTTTTCTCAAACACAAATATGCAGGAGGATATTTCCAGTATTTCTGCAAGAGAAACAGATACTGTTCAATCAACATAAATGATCGGTTACATTTTCATACCCAGCAATGCATTACGTTCTTGAGCTCAGGATTTTTCAGTATTTTAAGATTTTATGCAATATTTCTAATTTAAACACTGACCAGTTTGGATTCTAAATATGCACATATATCATAAACATATAACTCATTCTCTGAAAATCATTCTTTTCTACACAAAATCGCTCATTTAATGATTCTACATGCAGATTTTTTTATTATTATTTTTTATTATTTTTATTTTCTTTAGTTATAAAATTTGTTTAGGCAGGTTTTTCTTAGGACATTTGTTGCCTTGTTTTGTAAATTCCTAATCTACCTGTAATTAAAATAGCCCATAGCTGAGACAAAGTCTTTAACTGTATATGAATCTCTGAGAATCAGTACTTAGGACTACTTCTCCCCCTTTTTTCTAAAAATACGTACAACTTGGTACTTAATAGAGGAAGTTAGGGACAAAGTGGACCAAGCCAGGTTAGACAACTTGTCCAAAGAAGTTTGGAGTTAATGAAGGTCCAACACTTTACCTTTTGTGAAATGCAAATAGATATATATTTATTAATTCTTTCCTGAAGCATTGATGCTGGCTCTTGGAGAGCCTGGCATTCACAGCAGGTGGACTTTATGTCCACACCACTCTAATGGTCTGTGCTCTATGATGTAGTCATGGAGTTTTCAGGCTTTATAGATTATTTCTAAACTAATATTAATTATTTCAGGGGAAAATAATAAAGTATGCTGCAAATACATCACAGGATACGCTTCCAATTTCTCTTATATTCAGTGTCTTCTGTTGCATCTTTAATCCAAGAGATAAAACAAACGTCTGCACATTCATTTCCCTTGTCTTCACAAATTTTATTAGTAAATCAAGAAGAAGAAACAGGTGAGAAGTTCCATATACTGAACAAGGTAATTTTACATCATCCTTATCCAAGAAGATGTAGTTCTTGGTATATTCCCTGTTTTACAACAGGGAATTGAGAATGTGAAGGCATTCAAGAGACAACATCGGACAAAATTGAGGGAAAGTTTGATAAAATTTTGGTAGAAAAACTGGAAGGTACAGCTGAATTATTTTAGAAAATAATTTGTAGCATTAATGAAAAATACCAAGATTAATGTATGTAAATAATCGATTTAGATTTACATTTTAAATTATGGTAACCTATAAATTACAGAGCTTTCCTGACTTTCCACAGCATTTTCTCCCCTACATTTCCTTCCCAGTCCTCTCATACCAGGGTTGCAGAGGAATACTCAGAATGAAACTTAGTTGGTCTTCAAGCACACTGTCACTACAGAATCCCCTTTTGGCAGAAATAGGAGCCCTTTCCAGCACTGAGCCTGCTCAGCTGCTCTAAGGGACCAGAGAAAGGTGGGACTCCAATCTCTTTCACATGTGAGCAGTGCCAGTGATAGCAAATCACACCTCACACTCTGGGCTTAGCATCCCTGCCTCTAAGGGATGATGGTGGCAGAAGATGGTGGCACAATCTTTATCGAAATGAGGAGAGGTATGGGTGTAAAACAGCTGACAACAACCCATCTTTCAGCATAAGAGAGTCTTTCAGTTAAAAAAGAAAAAAAAACAATCCAAAACCCTGATAACAATCAAAACCAAATTTTATATCCAAACCCAGTATTTGATAGTTACGGGCACAGAATCATGCTATAGCATTTTCAGAGTACTTTTGGAAAGCTGACCTGGCCTTTAAACAATAATATGAAGAGTGTCTAGACTCTAAAAAGTATTAAAATCAATTGTGGGACTATAGATCACTTTATCATACACTATCCAAAGATGGTAATTGCAAGTTAGCATTCCATCTACGTCTAAGACTAACAAGATAAAATTGCAAAAAAATTAAGTTACTGTCTGACATCACTGTACCTAATAAATAACATATGTCCTCCATTTCATAAGGGAATTAAAAGGGCATACATTTATTGTAAATGTACCAATCTCTGATGTAACTCTGTGGAATTAGACAAGCAGTCACTTGGCCAAATAGCACACAGAAAGAAAATAGGTCAGATTTTAAGGCTAGTGTGTAAGCAGATCTCAAAAGTCAGTGGGATCAATCTATGCCTTCATTTTCTGAATAACATTTATAGTTTTTATAGTGGTGCCTGTGAAATTGCAGTAACTCCATACTACTACAAAAACTTACCAATATTTCAGCAAACAAATCCTGCATGTTTTTGTTACATTCTTTCACAATATTATGTCCTGGCAGTAGCTAAAGATAATTTGGAAATTAAAAAGGTCTTTTTAGTACTTCATGCCAAACTTGAAGGTGCTGTCTGTCATCCATGATTGAAGCAAACTCATAACACATAAAAAAAAATTTCATTCCATAGAAAACATCAGAATTTGACCCTCTGATCTGAAAAAAAACCCCAACCAAATAAACAAATACAGAATGTGTCATAAATGCACGCCTATTTGAGAGAACTGCCCATGTAAATGAATGCCTATCAGAAAAAACCTATTACCAAAGATTCAGGGGAAGTCTGCATTTCTCCTTTCATTAGGTTAATTTTTTTTTAAGTTAGGCTGGTTTTTGTTATTGTTTGGTTTGGTTTTTTGTTTGTTTGTTTGGGGTTTTTTTGTGAGATGAAATTAGAATGGTCCAGCTCTCCAGCTAGGCCTGTGTTAGATCCTGGGCTTGAACCAGCAAGAGAAAACAATATGCAGCAACACTGAAGACAAAATGTAGTGGTAATTGTTTAGGAGGAAGATAGCAAGGAAACGTACATTAAGAAGATCCCGAGAACTCAGAGATCACATCAGCTGAGCAACTCCTTCAAGCAGAAACAAAGGGGATAAACATTATTGCCAAGAACTTACTCCATACTGATACAGTTTGGAAACAATGTGAATTTTGCACAGAGAGCAGCCTCTGAAACAAACAAATGCACCCAACTGCAGCAAGAAACCTGAAGTCCACATTCCTGAGGCTCAAAAATGTCATTAAATCCATAAATGTTAGTGCTTCTATTTATATACAATGCTCAGAGAGCCATGCACCTTCTGAAATTAATAAGCAGTGTTTCAAACTACTCCAGTTTCCCCAGATTTAATCACCATTAAAATATCTATGATGGTTCCTCCACAAGGGACTTAATATTCCTTGATATTCTTATGTATAATTACTTCTTATAATCACTGCATAGCTATTAAGTGATGTACTGCTAAAGCTCCGGGTTTCAAATGGATAAATATTAGCCTAATGTGCTCAATCAATGCATAGAAATAACTTTAGGCACTTTTCCTGCAAGGGAAAATATTTACCATATATCATAGTTAGATTAGCTTGAGGCACTAAGCAGCTGATAGAGGAGGATTGAAAGCCTGGAAATCACTTCAAAAGTCCTTGCATTTCTGTGAAGGACATCTTCAACAGAGAGGGACAAAAGAAGCAGTGAGCTCCGTTACCTTGAGCTTCCTATAAAACAGAGTACTTAGGATCAGAACCATGTCAGAATATTTGCTTCATGAGACACAAAATGATCCTTTCCATACAAGAAAATCACTAGAGGACAGCAAAGGCTTCTCATCTTATCACTTTACTGAATTTTTCAATCTAAATGACTCCAGCACCTCTAGGTAAGAGTTTACATTGTAGCTGAGGTCATGCCTGGCAAGATATACAATTAATATGTTAAATTGTACAATTCTTAAACAATATTATTACTTCTAGCACTACTACTGCTAATAATAATTGACCTAGAACCTTCAGTACTTTTCAGTCTGAAGATGAGGGGCAGGTGGAATAATTTCTATGTAACTTAGAGAAACTGCAATACCACATTCAAACTGTGCTGTTGGATTTTTTTCTTTATCCCCATGTAATAAAATAAATAGGGAAATGCAAATAGTGTTTTGCAGGCTCTTTCTGTTCAGAGAAAAATTCAAGAATAGTGTTATAATCTAGATAACAGTAAGTTTTGCTAAAGTTGCAGTACCTTTGGATACAAAGCTAGAAAACTACACTTTCTTTTCCACTGCATAAAGGTAAAGCTTCCTTTAGCAAATACATCTCATGTAAATAATAGTCTTAACATTTTTTGTTACGTTTTTTTTTAATTATCAAATTAAGTCTTATTTCCTCAAATGCACCAAAAGCAAGCTGATTGGTAATTGGATATGTTAAGTAGACTAAAGATATAATTTTCCAAATTACAGGCTGTTCACCATCTGATTTGATTACTGTTCTTCCTTTTGTCATTTATTATCAAACTTGAAGATTTTCTTACATGTGGGAATAAAAATAATGGAATTCACAAATTTTATCTAAATACTCAGTAGTTCTTTTACAATCCTTTTGCCATTGCTGTTTTTAGTCCAAACAGTCAAAGCTGCTTCTGCCACATTCAATTTAACATTCTGAACACTGTTCATTTTTCTCCTCTGTTTGATTTTTACCTGTTATATAGCCCATAAGTGACCATCTAGAGATAAAACACTAAAATATGAACTAATTTAAAATAAAATACCCATTTTTTTACCCTCCTTTTTAATTAGCTCATGGCTAAGCTGAGCAATTATACTTTACAAATTACTCATATTTCAGTTTCTTGAAAAGAAATTGTATTTTTGAAAGGACTATGTTGTCCTTTCATGAAAGGAATATCCTTCATGAAAGCAAGGTATACTTTCTTGGGAGCTTGATTTAACTCAAATTCAACATGATTCTTCTGATAAAAAATAGTTTTTACTGAATAACATTAATAAAACTGAGCAATTGCTTAAACATAGAGTCCAACAGGGTAAAGCAAAAATTATCTCAACCATGGTTTTGAAAAGAAAGTTTCCTCAAATTTTGAGGAATACAATACACACAATATGAGGACAGAATTATGTTTCTTTTGCCTCAGACTCTTGATTAATACATTATTTCTTACTTCTCATACTGTAGAATTGCTGTCACCTCTAGTAAATCAGGATATTTAATGCCTTTTCTTTAGCTCTTTTACAATGCTTTCTTAATGAATTTGATGACAGACTAAAAACCAGCAAGTACAGAAATTACTTGTTTCTGTCATCTTAGCAAAGATACAGGTCAACCAAAAGCTGCAAGAAAAGCTCCTCCACATTACTATTGATTGGTCTCAGAAATCAGTGGAAGGAGCAGGACAAAATCAGAGTTTTGATGCCTTAGTTGTAAACAAAATCAACAAATGCCAATTTTCCAGCACAGTTTTTGCCAAATTCAAATGTATCTGAGTATTCTCTTCATTTTTCAGAATAAAAGAGAAGGGTCATTTTAAGCCAGAACTTCAAACACAGATAACAAAATTTCACATCACTGGATGATGAAAGCTGGAATCACTATTTCCTGAAGGCATTCTTCATCTTTCATTAGCCAAGAAAATCTTTCCAACACTGATGTCTGCCAGCTCCAGCAAAGAAACCAGCCAGTGACTGTAAATAGACTAATTTCTTTTATTGCAGAAGACAGTTCTTGTTCAGAACTGAAACACATTGGCTGACTAATGTAGGAAATTATTGGGATTCATGGTCATTACTTTTCTTTTTTGTTAATAGATACAAATCTTTATCTTCCAGGTTTTTCGACCCTGTTTTCTAAAGCAAGATTTACATGACAAATATCTAATCTCATGAACTGGCAGCATTGCTGCAATGTTTTGAAAAGTATATGTAAATGCACTGAGCTAAATTGTGTATATCTGTTTAAAAAAAAAAAAAAAGCAATAAAAATTACTGTAGAACTTGTGCAATTAAAACTTCATTTAAAAACAGATCCAGCAAAATCTGCAAAAGCAGAACAGGACAGGAAACAGCTACTGGTGAAATAATCAGGTTTTTTCCATTTTCTGTGCTAGGTACATGACAGTTATTTCACCTCCTCCTGCCCATCTGTTATACTCGTTAGTTACTTTTTCAAACAGAAAAGAATCAGGTTCACAGCTGTAATACTTGGAATAATGCATCTCTTGGAAGAAGAGGTTTTTAACAGAAGACAACATAGAATTTTTCTGGCAAATACAGTGTAAATTCAATTGATATGAACAAGAGGCTAGAGTGTCAAAAACTACTACTCATCAGCTCTCACCGTTTTCAGTGGGAACTGCTGGGTGCTAAGTGCTTTTGAAAATAAATTTCCCTGCACTAGATGCTTGACTTGGAGCTGCAGCATTATGAAGCTATTTTTAAAGCCTGAACCAATGTTATTTATTGTTTTATTATAAGACAGGGTGATAAGATCCTTTGTTTAGGACTATGTACTCTACAGTTGTACAGTACTATAAAGAATTAGAGGAACAAGTAGCAAAGATAAAATGTGCATTCATGAATGTGGTTAACATAACCAATTAACGTTATGCAAGTAAATGAGCTATTTGTTTGTTATTGCATTTCAAAAGAAATAATATTTGCATGCTCAATTCACCTCATACAAAAGGATGTAATCTGCTGATTCCCAAATACATTATGAAAAGAAATGTGCATGTGAAATCAGTGGCTAATTGCACATGTAAACCCTATACTGGCTTAATTGTAATAGTTCCTTCTTCCCATAAAAGTGCACAAATTCAGTTTATGCATTCAAATACCTAATTTTTCCAGGTGTCTATTAAACTGAATTTGCCATTGCAAGATGCAGTTATGGACATTAAAAAAACATGCACAGTGCAACTCTGTAATACAAAAGTGACTCCATCTGAATTTTATATTGCTTCACAACCAACTTTTTCAGATTCTACTATCTTTATTAGATTTTAGTTCTTAAGTCGTTATTGAAGCACAGTTCAAGGATGAGTGAAATACCTTATGTTCATTATTTGTACTCAGAATTATTTAATAAAACCCTGCTACAGGTCTACAGTTGTGTTAGTCACTGATAAAACAAAGAGTTTTGCAGAGAGTATCATCACTCAATAGTAAGATTATCTACCTATGTGTCCTAGAAATAAAATCTCTGCAAGATCAGCGTAATGTACTGGGGAAATGGGGAGTACTATTGAATATAAACACCTCTTTCCCAGTCTCATTATTTCAATAGTCTCACTGTGGGTACCTCCTGATTATTCTTCAAAAAACACTGAATAAAAAAGAATTCTGTAAGACTATGAATTTAATTTTTCTTGCAATAAGTTGTATAACTCTCATGACTGTGAATCGTTATAGAGAAAAACATGAGGATCAGAAAAGTCTATTACAGGAATCTCATGGAAGGGGCGGAAGAAAATGGTATGAGGAAGTTTATAACAGCAGCAACAATAATCAAAAAGACACCCAACCAACATTTATTTTCATATTGTGGGCTAGCTATTGAATTTTCAGTGTTGATAAAGAAAATGGTTGGTTTAGTTGCAGACACAGTGTATTTAGTAGTACTCAAAACCACAATAAAAACTGCATAGCAGTGCCATTGTTTCATACATTATTCAGAGTGCAAACATAACATATAGGGTGCTACACAAAATCCACATTTGTGATTGCTGTTTCAGGATCACATGGGCACAAACTCCTTAGTGACTCCATGTGACTGAGTCACAGAACAACCTTTGGAATGAGACAAGTGCATCAGTAATTCTGCACCTGGCACCACACACAGCCTGCCTATGGAGGGAACTGGCAGCTTTGGGATTTTCAAGCATGACCTCACGACGCAGTGATGAACCAATAATGGTGTAAGCTGCCATGGCTGCCTCATTGGACAGATGAAGAGCCAGCAGTATTGGAGAATGCACACATTAAAATCCTTGCTCCTGCTGAGTGCAGAAGTGCAAAGAGCAAATTGTTTTTCTTAGGCCTATGTCTAGGACAGAGCACATGAAAAAGGCTTTGCAATACCCCATTACATCTCCATCTGCTAGGAACCCAAAAACTTAAGAAATATAGCACTGTTTTAGATCTTTCTCCTACATCCCTGAAATCAGTGTTCTTCTTTATCACTTGGCCAAAGTAAAAATGATTCAAAGTCCATTCAGAAAATGACAGAAACCTTTCTCGTTTTCACTAGTCCTCTGGGCAACAATGAGCTTCCAGGATTCAACAATAATCTTCTTTCCAACCAATCTAATCAGGACTAAGCTTCTTCTCCTCTTCTAGTCTACTCAAGCAAATTCACTTCTGCAATGAAAACCTGAGATTCTAGTGGAAAACTCAGAAATCCTTAATTCTCTGTAAACCCAGTAAAATTTACTGTGCTGAAGTACTGAGGAAATGTTTCCAAGGATACCTCAATGGAAAGAGAACTTCACCTGATTTCCTTTTTTGTATTGGATATCAATTTCAATGAGAGGTGTCCTAAGGCTTGCAAACCTTTCTACTGAACCTTGGCCAATTCAAGACTTCAAAGAAGCTGCATCTACAACAGGAAACTAAGTGTCAGACTCCTGTTTGATTGAATGCATATGTATTCTACTATTTTTAGAGCACAAGTAAACCTAACAACAGTATTTGGGAGTTAGGTAATTCTGAATACATGTAAATTAATATTAAAATTAAGCTCAGATTTTGTGTGCATATATTTGAACACATTGTTTAGTGATGCTGGCTTCAGTGGCTCTGAATTACTTTTGGAAGGTATCACATATGAATCCAACTTGAAATGAACTGCTAAGAAACAGTTCTGCAAAGGCACATTACAGGGGTTTTTTAATGCATCATATATAACTTTATTGACCAAATTCCATAAGGCTCCCTCTTCACTGGCCTGGAGCCTTGATGAGCAATAGCATCTGGGAAACCAGCCACTGAGTTTTCACTTGCTCTGATAATTTTAAGCAGCTAGCTGCAAGCTTCATTTTAATTTCTTTCCCATATCTATCTTTCTTCATTACCAGCTAGATATTTCAGAATTAAAAATGCATTGGAATAAGGTCTAGAATCTCTAAGTCCGCCCTCCTGGTCAGACTTAAATTGCTTTTCTATAGAAAAGGGCTTCCATCTTCTCAGAAGAAAAGTGAAAGTCTCTTTTGAATGAGTTTATGAGGTGCCCTAATGTGCCAGATAACACAATTCCAACTGTAAGGTATGGTGTCCACACAAATTACACACATAGCTAGCTTTGAAAATCCCATCCTGACAAGGAAACAAGGAAGCAAACCAGGATCTCCCAGAAACCAGAGAATTCAGAATTAATAGACTACAGCATTTCATAATTAGTAGCAATTCCACTGATACTTTTTCACACGATATTTAGCCTATTAAAGCATGATCTGGATTTCCTGTGGGGAGTGGAACAGATTAAGAACTAGTAAGAGTGGGCAGGATGTGCTGTTCTACTCTGTACAAAACTCTCCCCATAGAGGCCAGGTCTGGTTTCTTTGATAAAGACTAACTTAAGTAGGATTTGTGTTTTCAGTAAAATAATTGCCTTTGAGAAAAGTAAGCAATAGAGATACCAAGGACCTTACAGTAGGCTATAAGTAACACTGGAAAGCAGGGATTTTATGCTGGACACTCCACAGACATTTAACTTGTTTAAACAGTTTACTTGGCATTCACATGCAAACTGTAGACGGGAAGCTGTCTATGTGCCAAGGACTTCTGTTACACAAAATGACATTTTATTATATGGGGCATTATTTGGTCTATACTTTTTGGTACACTGACACCCCTCTGAAACTAAGAACGAGTCTAAACCAATATATATATGCACACACATACACACACACACACATATATATATATGAATGAATGATTCAGTATGCATCGTTCTTTTCTTCTCTAATCATTAAAACCAGTAAGAATCACTTTAAAACATATTTCACTAGTTCATTATCTACAAAAACCTCAATTTGACATGACCTTCAAATTGACTAGGCATTTAATTCAAATTGCATATATGCTTTAATTAAATATCAGCTAGGGACAATGATTAAGTGAATATCTGTAATTTTCAAACTGAAATATGGTTTTCCACTGTAGGGTCTACGTGCTTGTAAACTTTTCTCTATGCCCCTCTTTTTTTACTGTTCAGACAATATTGTTATCAACAATGATAACAATAACTACATAAACTGCAATAAAATCCTCTAAACCAGCTTGGTTAGAAACATGGTTCCATATTTAGCATCATGATTACAATTTCTTGTCTGAAATAGGAATCTAAGCAGCTAAATGTACTAGAACCTGGCCAATAGGAACGCATAGGTGGCTTTTTTGAGACTCACAAAGATTAATAGAGGTAAATAAGAAGCATATTTAAAACATATCATGAAATAATGTCCTGTAAAGTGTAAGTTTATACAGGCTGGTAAAGGCATTCTCAGCAATCTATCATATCAATGTTTTTGTCTTTAGCAGCTAAGTATCTTTCCAGGAACTCTTTGGTGCAAAGAAGAACAGCATGCCTGTTCCAACCAGGTCTTACTAAGTACATTCCTCACAAATGAAAATGAAGACATTAATAGACTGGCTCAGAAGGTAAAAAACCCACAGGCTTTATTTGAAAGATATTTATTTGAGAAGAAATACTGTTGTGTGTCAATAATAATTATGAAAAGAAGTGGTGGGGAAAACCACAAGAAAATAGGAACTTCTGTGACAATATAAGCATGGCCTGAGCTTTGAGAAGATAGCAGAATTTACCTTGGGAAATTTCTAAGCATCTTCTAAAACATTATTAATCAAAGTTGGGCACATCTAAAGACCACTTTAAGATAAGTAACCAGAGAATTTAGAAATTAATCTCTGGATAGACTAAATTTCTATTTATTTGAAACTAGGGGTGTTCAGAAAAAAATTTGATAAACTTATGCCTGTCTGGTGAGAAATATAAAGTGCAAAATGATTAACAGGCAGTGGTTTTGCTTTTGTGCAAGCAGTACTTTTGGGGTCATAAAGACCAAAGAAGTGCTTCAGGAGTGCTATTTTAGTCTGCATGATTACCACTTGTACCAAAGGTTGCAAGCACTGAGTGGGATCAATAAAGAGTCCTTGGCAGGTAAATACTGTTTCCACAAATTGTGCAGTTTACTTGGTGAAAGGATAAAAGCACAGTTAAAGATTGCCAGTGTCTTCCAACACCATTCCATGGAAAGCCAGTGGATTACGTGAGCAGTGCTGCATAAAGCTAGCTTTTTGGCAATGACACGAAGAAATTAAAAAGGCTAGTAAAGGGACAGCCACAGAACTCATCAAATGAGAACTAAGTGTGACTAAGTCTAACAGTGTAGCTAAAATAAGATAGAGTGATCATGCAATTTTCCTTTTACACAGATGATTTGCTCCCATGAGCTAAATTACTACACCATTCAATAGTACACAGGGATAAATGCTTGACCAATTTAGAAAGACATCAATTACACTGAATTCTTGAAATGGTCCATATGTTTTACCTCTTTATGTTTTTTGGGTTTTTTTATTTTTTATTTTTTATTTCAATGGTGAAGAAAAGGAAAGGAGAACAAGAGTTTCACTTCTTAATCTTGTCTGATTTTCTGCCATTCAATGCATGAAATACCATGTCTTTATTCAACTTAAGTCTCAAATATCTATACAATGTCCATACAAATACTTCCTCTTCAATCAAAGGCATTGGCAAAAAAAGCATAAATGCCTGATTCCTTTGAGGAATATGACTTCCTACAAGAATAATATGACTTGTGATACTTTGGAAACAGGGAGCTGTAGGAAACTAGCCTGGGAATAAAGAGAGCTGTACTTTATCAGGCAAGTCATTTCACGTCTCCGTGCTTAAATGGAAAGTGAGACTAGACAACACTATTTACTTCAAGAAGAGAAAAAAAAAGCATTTTATAAAATTGTACATAAACTTTTATAATGACAGGGCTATAAACATGCTTCTTGTAGAAAGCCTATGAAGTAATCAGAAATTGTTATGTTTAACTGACCGACATATTTGAAAAGAGAAAGAACCTCTATGTACATGTGGCTTGCTATACCTTCCAAAACACTTTACTCAGCTAACTCTGCTTCAAGTCAAACACAATTTTGTCCTCTAGGAAAACATTCAGCTTTTATTTTAAAGATGACTGTGATGAAGAATCCATCACAACCTTTGATAACGTAAGACAGTGTTTAACTTCCTTCACTGTTGAACATACTGTATTTTCTTGTCTTCAGAGCCACTGCCTGATATAGCAAAAACCCACTACTATCGAAATTCTGTCTCCCAAATATGTAGTTATACTCATTAGGTCATGTATTAAGATTTTCACAATTAAACTAAGAAGACTTTGCACTTACTTCTTTGTACTCTATGAAACTATTTTCCTTTATATACTGACATCTATTATCCCTTCTGATGAGATTTATGGGACTCTTTACTGAACCCTCCACAGAATTCAACTTCTTCAAGCATTGAATTCAGAACTACAGAAAACTCCTACCACACAGCCAAAAATGGGAATAAAGGTCCTCTTTTTCTTTATGTGATATCCACCTGATTACATAGGATCACTTTAGCTCTATATACCATAGAATTGCACTGAGATCAGAGTCAGGCAGATTATTTAATATGACCCATTGAATCATTTCCAGAATAAGCACTTATGAAGAATGGATTCCTTGTTTTTATACATATAATTAATGTTCCTTTTCCCAATATATTTCCCTAATGAAATGCCTACTTCTTCTTTTCTTAATTTGTCAACTTGTCAACAAGGTTGTTCTGCATCACTGATATTTTCTCTCTTTATTTACAGTTACTCAATCTATAATTTTTCTGGAGTTGCTTGTTTCATAAAATTTAAGTACAACCAGGAATACTTTCTCTTAAACATCATGTTTCTGTTATAATCTAGCAGTTTAATTCCTCATTTGACATTTGAGATCTTTCACATAACCAAAAAAACTATGCCATGTACTTTATGCTTTTCTTGTACATTAAGATCTGTTGCCTTATTAAACTATGCAAAAGGCTTTTGTAAGCCTGTTTTTTCCCACATTATTAATTTTCTAACAAAATCTTTAACCTCATGAAAATGATACATGTAATACTTAAAATAGATGTTTCACAAATAATTTTTAGTTGTTTTTAACATTATCCTTCTCTACGTCTCCATTACTTGGGTCTGAAAGCAAAATGACAGACCTTCAGTTACCTGAGTTTTCTGGTTTTTCCTTTCTTAAACATTAGTTAGCTTCCTTCTCCCTTTAAAATTCTTCCCCAAACCTTCTTTTGTATGAACATTAAGAGTCTGCAAAGGTTCTCAGCTAGTTCAAGTAAGGTTGTGATGTGAGGGGCTTCAGCTGTACCACCTGACACCATTCCAAAAAAAAATATCAAAAAAGAAGAAAAATGCTTTTTGTTGTTTTGATAAGCGGAAGACATTAGAAAACTTGATAGTAAACTTTGCATTAGAAAATGAACCAGAACAACAGCAGAAATGTATTACAACACTTGTCTAGAAGAATCTGGTTAATCTTATTGGGAATCTCCAGAAAAACAGATTCAAAATACTTTTACAGGGGGTCTTGACAAAAGACCTGAATGTGCCAGGAAGTCTGTTAATTTACAGCCTTGTCACACCCCTCCTGTCAGGTGTGTCGGCCTGTGGTATGGAGAAACACTACCTTCTTCCCCAGAATCTCCTTGAGTGTGGAAACTGTAGTGGTTCAAGGAAGAAGTAAAGTCTATTTTTGAAGCCAGCAGCCATCCCCTCAAAACGTGCTTCTTGTTAAAAAATGAAGCTCTTCCCCAGAGTGGGAGCCCCTCAGGGAAGTGCCGCAGCAGCAGAAGCAGCAAGGAGATGTTGGGGGCCACCCTAGCACTGGCCAGGGTGATGCCTTGAGAGGCTACCTAGAAACAGAGACTAGACAGGAATAAGGGAATAAAGGTGGGTATTTATTTGAAAGGCCTTCAAATGTACACGCTGGGAAGCAAAGGGCTCCAGGCTGGACCCAAAGATGGACCCCAAGCTGGACCCCAAGATGGATGACGAGTCACGAGTTTCCCACACCTTTATAGGTTTGGTCCATTTGTATATCAGCATAAATTCACCAATTAAAACTTTGCAATCCCCCCCCGCCTCCCCTCCCCTCTTTTAGAGGCTTTGGGCCTAGACAGTCTGGGTGTCCTTGAAAAGCAGGCCTAGAGAGATTTTGTTACGTCTATCTTGGCATGAGAGAACAGCAGCTCACAGGCTACAAGACAACTCAGAATTATACATTAGGCAATACAGGATTTGAAAAATGTAAGAGTTAAAACCTGAGGCATCAAGGGGGTGGCCGCTCTCCCCAGGCCCTGCTCCTGTGGGGCCGCCTGCCTGTTCCACACTGCTTTGGGGTGTGGCAGCAGCGGGCTCTGATACACAGCCCCACAAACGTGAGGAACCACTGTTAAACCATTTCATGCCACTGAAGGTATGTTGCAAGCTGGATGTTATGTGTGATCAAATGGCCTTCATATAATTTTTAAAACAGCATATTTTAGGGCTGAATCAGATTTAACACTGATAAAGCACATTTGGGATAAGCCATAACACTACATTCATCCTGCCCAAACAAAACTTAAGGTTCTGTCCCTCTTTTAAAAACATTTCTACCTGCATTTTCTAAGCTTCAATGCAATTACATTCCTGAATCTAGGCCTCTCTTTTTGATTTAAGTATCTTTACTCGAGGTTTCCTCTGTGGAAATTAACTCTATGAATCAGTAGCATCTGCTTTTTTTTCAGCTTTGAGACCTCTTAGTGGTATCTTACAAAACATACATGTGTTTTGTTAACACATTCTGAAGTGCAAGTATTAATTGCATCTTGACAAGATTGCAAATAAAGTGTATATTTTGGCATGCTGTCCATTTCTCAAAAGTGTGTTTAACTTGGAAACAAGAAATACTTCTCAATAGATTAACAATCAAGGATGTATTATTAATATAGCTTAAAATGACTAAACAGCTTACAAACGACATTTTTTGGTTTGTTTTTCTCTACATATTCGAAAGTACTTCAGTAAGAAAAAAGTTCTCTGATAAGAATGACAGATAAGTTAAATCCACAGTAAACAAAAGCTTAGATAGTAAAAAACTAACAATCCCCTGAAAAAACAGAGAGAGAAGATTCCTAGATCAATGGAAGATATATTGGCAACAATTATTTTCTAGATGAAAAGCCTGAGACTGATTTCTTAAAGAATTAATATTTAATAACTTTGCATTTGCACAGGGTTAGACAGCTACTTCCAAATTAAATTGGCTTATAAGTTTTTATAAGAATTGCTGGTCTGACATACACTTAAAGGTACATTTTCAGCACAGTGCCTAGGAATTAACATTAATGGGTTTTATGCAACGAAGTCCTTGAGCAACACTTTAAATATTAATCTGCTGAGTTACTAATTCAGTGTGGTTGCATAAGTGTAAATGGAAGGAGAATTTTGATCTAATAGTTTTATACTATGAGCTAAATATGTGCAACAGTTTGATTCTCCCCAATATAAAATAACATAGTTGCATTAAAGCAGTAGTTTGAAAAAATTCAATTCTCATTTGAAGATTCATGTTGGAAAACAAATTTCTTTGTATAGCAAATTAAAATTGTCAAATTCACCAAAACAATATTCTTGCCAGTAAAAAAAACCCGGACTTCTGGAGCACAGTAGTTCTTAAGGGCTGCTAGACAAAAATTAACTGGACAAACAAATTTCTGGTTTTGGATCAAATTTTTTCCTATCTTTTGAACAGTTTAAATACTTTTTCTTTATCCCATCTCACTGCCATTTTTAACAGAGAAAATATCATTAACTTCATCAAAAGCAGGATATAAAAACAATTGAATATTGTATTAATTTGGTACCAGTCTATTAATATTTGAATTACAACTTATATTTTGTTTATTTTTATTTTGATACAGTATTGATATCTTGGTTTATTTAAAGGTGGAACCCTATTTATCAACACAGGAAAAAGTTTTAAAAATAACCTCCAGTAAAACCCAAACATACTGGAAAACCTACTTCTGTGCCTCTTCTAAAATAGAATTTATAAATCTCAGGATTGCTTTCCGTACATTTTTATCTCTTTAACCTGTTTGTTTTGACTGCTAGGAAAAAACCCAGAAACTAGAGAAAATAAATAATTAAAATAAATACATAAAATCAATAAAAACTAAAGTTAAACCACATCACAGAAATGTACTTCCTAAGTCACCAAGTATGGATATTTACATCTATAGGCAGCTACTTTTTAAAATCCTTATCTGAAATTTATCATGCTCTACTATAAAATTGTTAAGTCTGTTAACACCCACAAAGCTTGTTCTAGAACAGCAGCTTTCAATGGTTAGAAGAGTTATATTTTGAATCCTAAACTGATCTTTGGACAGTTTATACCCATTTGGTTTTATGCCACATAGTTCTTTAGCTCTTCTCATGCTCTAATATTTATCATCTCTGCAACAGTTGTAGGCAGGTGTTATATTCCCTCTCAGATCTTCATTTTTCTAGGTTAAAGGGACCAAATTGTTTTGGCTTCACTCCCACTCTCCTGTCAACCTCACAATATGTTGGTTACATCAGATTTCCAGAACCAGCAACCAGAACAACACATGGTATGATGTGAGCACCTGCACAGACCATAACAAAATAAAAGATCGCCCACAGACTCACACAACCTCTTACAATTATTTTTAATTTCTTTACCATTTGACAGTGTAATTGTTACTGTACAAGGCTTCATATATATGACAAAGTTAGTACATGTAGGTGTGATATCATCAGCTGATACTCAGCTGATCAGTGAGAGCAATGCTGTGATAACTGGCAGCCCAGCCAGTCTTTGCAAAATGGTGCTGCACACACTCGAAAAAGGTTAAGCAAAGTGTCTTCACTGCTCTGGGCTAAGAGCACATAGAGGGCACTGATCATAGCTCAGGTGATGCATTGCAATTCAAGGAACAAAAAGTAAACCTGAACTTCTTCAAATTTTACCCTGTTTTATCCCGTACTGCTAATTTCCACTGAATTATTAAGCCAGACAGTAAAAAGTCTGATGGAATGGCCAGCCACCAGCAGCAGCTTTATTGCCAACTGCTCAGCTAAAGGCACTAAGAGTTCAGTAAGTCAACAGAGTCATCAGGCACACAGTGGTGATTGGTTTTGAACAGTTTGCTGCTGTTACAATTTCTGGTAGATAATAGCACACTGAGACAAAGCCAGCACCTCTTGCACTGTTCTGAAGTGGTAAATGAGAGTAAGTGATCCCCTAGGAGTTAATGAAACTTTTTTCTGCAGTTTGGAACACAGGCATACACTTTCCTAAATTTGTAATCTCACTCAGGCATAGGAACACACAGGTGGCTAACCAGTGCTCTACAAAAGAATTGTTATTTTCAAATATTGCTGGTAACAAAGACATTAAAATGATGTTTTTGAATGTCATGCTTTGAACAATAATAATTTCATTGACATAACAAATTCACTGCTCAACAGAGTGTTCCTGAAACCTTAGTAGTAAAGGCAAGAAAGACCTCTGACATGCCTTGGATATTCCTTTCTGAAGAGTTTTTTATACTCTAGTCTTGAAGGTATCCTTTGAATTTCTTATATACAAGCCCGTGGCTTCTCTCCACTATCTTAGCAATGGCATTAATTTTCAATTCTGAAACTTTTATATTTGTACTGCATAGTCATGAATTTGCTCTCTTTTTATTCTTACCATGCTCTGTACTGTGCTTATGTGCAAGACCTCATTGTCTGGAACACAGAGGTTCTTTACATCACACCACATGCACATAAACAATTATCCGTGTAGCAGCTTCTCACTTGTACTTGTTTTAGGAGAGTGAGAAATAGAGGACAATAAAAGTGGTGTTACACATATTGGATAATTTTGCTATCCATAAACACTTCGTAAAATCAAAAAAAATGAAATGTAAATTAGAAAATGAAGCATAATTAACTGTATAATCTAACTTGACCCTTTACTTGTGTAAGAAAAAAAATTCAGCGGATCACAACCACTTGAACACATATGTTTTCACACTCTTTGTTACTTGACATATCAGAGAAACATTTACTAGCAACTTGTGTACTAAAATTGTTGTTTATTTAATACCAGAACTACATTTTATCTATTGCTACTAACACACAGCAAAGATTTTCACCTTTAATGTCAGAAAAACGAAGAACTCATTTCCCTTGGAAAAGTGCTTGTTTGGGTTGCTGCTGTTGAAATACTGTAATTTTCCAGCCAAGATATTTTTTTAATAAGTTTGGCTACGCTTTATCTCTCTTTGATGAGATATATGTATTCATTATTTCTTTTCTGTGAATATACTTCATATGCAATGCATGGAAACAACAAAGGCCAATCCATAATATATACATAAATGTAACACATGAAATAGTTTTTAAAGAAAGCCATACATAGGTCTCATAGAAACTGTACTATGACATGCTTGTGTTCTACCTGGTAGCAGCCTTGGAAATGTGTAAGTTCTCTGTGGTAATTATTTCCAATGGGAAATGAATAATTCAGGGGCTGTAAAATGGTGATTCCAGATTTGGGAATTACAAAAACTTACAAAAATACTCCTTGGGAGATCTACTCAGCTGTTAGCTTCCTATGTGACTTTGGGCTAGACAAAGACTTGATGCTTCAATTTCCCATCAGTAAAGTAGGAATATTGATATTTCCCTTTTTTACAAGTGCAATTTAAGAGCAGTAATGGAAGCTGTACAAGAATACAAAATAGTAAATACATCTGGAAAAAGATACTATCTCCTATTACCAACTAATAGGTAGAAGCAACCCTAAACCTATGGCTTATTAATCTCTCTCTATTGGGTTGTATCTACTAAGTAAGAACTTAGAGCTTCCTTGTACTTGCTATTCAAGTATGTGGCTAGGATAAAGGAACACAGATCTCTCTTTCTCTGAAGTTTCAGGCAAAAAAACCAGATATTCCCCCTACTGTTACTCCAAATGTATGAAATACGGCTATGAAAGAAAGCAGCAATTTGTGATCAGCCACAAGGCAGATATGCAATGCACCAAACCTGATGTTTTTTGCAGAATTCTTTCTGGTGGTTATGAGGAGACACAGAATAAGGAAAAAATACTTTAAAATTGCATGCTGTAAAATCATTATAGTAATGTAACTGAAATCTTATTTTTTACTTATCTTACCTGAACAATTGAGCTTATGTAGCATAATAAAATAATAACTATACCATCTGTGAAGTACCTTAGATATTGATAGCCTCATGAGCATATAAGCAAGTTGAAGAACTTAAGAAGAACAATGTGCTTCCAGCTGTTTTTTCATCATGTTCATGTTTACTAACAATGAGTGATACAAGATTAAAAAAAAATTATATAGAATTGCTGTGCTGATCATTTCACCTAACCCTTTCGGTTTGAAAAGACAGATATTTCTAATCTCTAATCCTAATCTTATTCTTCTTCAGCAAACATAATGGTGTCCACTGATAGATTTTAGATAAAGCTATAGCAAAATCTAGTATATTTGTACCTATGTCATACCCTATAAATGGAACTGCTTTCATGAAAGGTAATGAATGCAGAATGAATCACTTGAATTTTTCTCCACATGAAAGGCTCACCTTTCACAGACAAAAATTTTCATTTCATAAAATTTTCCCTCTTTTTGCCCTTCTCCAACTAATGGAGTCACGAGAAACATGTTCAAAAATGCAATTCTGCATACATTGTGTTGGAGAGAGAATGGAATATGCTAAGAATCCCTGGAGGAAAATTAAAAGGATACAAACTTTATGGGACAAAAAAGAAACTCAGTATCCTTACAGTAGGCATGGATCCACCTCATGTCTGAGGTGTCTGAATGTCTACAGATCACTCTGAAGCACATGGAAGTGCTCACATTTAAGGCAGTAAATCCCTGTCCTACTCCTTCCTCCCAGGAATAATGAATATAAGGCAACATGTGTAAGGACTGATAGCAGCATATTCTATTGCAGCACAGTAGAGTCATAGTGCTGCCAAGTCTCTCCTGATGATGTGAGGAATACAAATACAGAAGTAAATAGAATATACACACATAATATATATATACAACCTGTACTAATACCTCATCACGTGAAGCAGAACAACTATGAGCATGACAGAATAGTGAAGAGAGCCAAAAACCCTCTTCTACATGAAGTCAATAGCTGACATAAACAATTGTGTAGCCAAGTGAGCAATAATGGAGAGCTACACAGGATCTCCACCTGTAATGTCTCTTCCTGTTCAAGAACAGCGCAGTCTTCACTTTTGTCTAAAAAAAATTATTTTAATCACCCAAGCTTTTCTTACTGAAACTAAGTAGCATCAACTAGTTGGCTCCATAAGAACCCATCTCAAAATACACCTTACAACAGCACAAACTTATGCCAATTAACATTTTAACTATGTATTCTAGATTGACTTGAACAGAACAATAATAGATACAAAACCAGAATGACAACTGTGTAGTGTTGGCTCAGAATTCCAGCAAGAATGTAAGCATTGTTTCAACTGTGTGCTGGTTTTGCCTGGTGTAGAGCTAGTTTTCTTCACAGTAGCTGGTAAGGGGCTGTGTTTTGGGTTTTACTGGAATTAGCACTGATAACACAGGCATGTTTTTTTTATTGCTGAGCAGCATTTACACCGCATCAAGAGCCTTTTCTGCTTGTCACCACACAACTGAGTGGGCTGGGGGAGCACAAGTAGATGTGAGGGGACCTGGCCAGGACAACTGACACCTACTGATCAAAGGGATATCCCAAACTTTGTGAGGTCATGCTCAGCATATGCAGCGGGGAAGCTCCATGGAGGGGGCTGCTTCTTGGGGACTGTCTGGGCATCAGTCATTTGGTGGTGAACAATCATTTTCATTTGCATCACTTGTCTTTCTTGGGTTTTATTTCTCTCTGTTATTTGCCTTTCATTAAAATTTATTATTACCGTTACTATTATTGTATTTTATTTAAATTATTAAACTGTTCTTATCTGAACATATGAGTTTACTCACTTTTACCCTGCTAATTCTCTTCCCAGTCCCACTGCTGGGAGACAGTGAATGAGCAGCTGTGTGGTACTTATTTGCCGTCTGGGGTTAAACCACGACAAATAGCTTTTAATTTCTGGATACAATACAATAGAACGTGTGCTCATATGATATCAATCTCACCCAAGGACTTCAGAGACATGCCAGCTGAACGCACCTGGCAACACTCCTTGAGCTTTTCTGTTAATCCAGATATTAAATTTACAGAATTTGGCTTCCCACAGAGCTGAGTCTCTGAATGCCAAGACTGAAGCATTTACTTCTTAAAAATAGCAACCTGTGTCTCCCAGAGCAATTTCTACTTTTTCATAAAGCTACCTAATAACTGAGTCTAGGCAGAAACTAGCATTGCTCCCATAAGCAGTTCTACATCTGCTCACTTTAATGTCAAAGTGTATCAATCACCAACACAAACAAAATTTAGACACCTTATGGACTTCAATTTAAGCTTACATGATTTCTCATGAATGATGCCAGGCTTTGTGCTATACTTCGATTCTATACCTGATTTCAACAGCAGGAACCACAGCTGTTTTAACAATATTTGTAATTAGATGATTTCACAAAATACTACTCTTCCTTTTCTCAAAATAACTGCCAAAAAGCATTACTTTGATGTTTTGATACTACTGGTCCAGATATTTGATAGATAGCAGAAATGCAGCCAAGGTATCAAGTACTTAGCAGTATAGACATCAGGTGCCAGAACAACAGAGTGCCAAAGATACTGGCAAGCTCAGTTTTGAAATATTGGCCTGATTTGGGGAAAGTGATAGCAGCAAGCCAAAATGCATTGGTGATACATTCTTTGAAACAAATACTTCATCCAATACTGAAATTGCAAGCATTAAGCATCAAGTATTAGTCTGTTCTGCAAATGAGGGAATGCTGTTAATTTAGTGAACTTTCTGAAAAATAACTGAAAGGTCCTGGAACACAGCAAGCAAATCACCAAGAAAGAAATTGCTCAGCAGCAGGTTCAACTGAACTCAGAGTGACATATGATGGTATCTTGATATGCTTGGCAATAAGGGGAGACTGTTCCATCAAACAAGGAAATACAAAAATTACTGAAGGCATTTAAGATATGCTACAATGAAACCAAATTAAACCCCATATCAATGACTGAAATTACAGATATGCCTAAAGATAGAATGCTTTAAAAAAAATTCAGAAGTGAATGGTGGTTGATATCCAAGGTAAGTTGGCTTCTTTTCTCCTGAATTTAACGTTTCGAGATCCACTCTTGAAAGTGAATATATGCTGAATGCTCCTTGAGGATCATCATTCTTGGTGTCCCTGATGAACGTGAAAATATGCATGCCAAAAGGGATGGTCAATTAACAATCAGCTGCATTTTTCAGAATATTTATATCAGAGAACTATGAAAAAAAATGAGTACCAAGTACCAATTGCTGACATTCATGCTAGCATGCAATTGCATGCTAGTAACATGGTACTTCATTACACTGTGGAGAACTTCTGCAACAAATCTGGAATGCAAAACCCATCGCAGTCAAGAGGACAGTGAGTATACTATGTTCCCCAACAGACTCTAGCACACCAGACTACTACAAAGTATTTCTGAAGTAGTATATTTTTCACACCATTTTCATGGCTTTTGAAAAGGCTTCTTGTTCCAAGGAGCTTAAATTCTGTCCTGCTTTAGGAATGATATTACCCAATTTAGTACTCCCACTAAAAAGATCATGAGCCCCTCTCCTCCCCCCTCACCACAATGGGAGGCACAAAAGGCAGATCATGGGTTGAGATAAGAACAAATTTCTGGAAACAGCAATGAAAGAAGGAAATGGACAGTAACAGCAACAATATTAATAATGAAAGTTTACGAGAGAGTCAGTGATCCACATGCAAAAATGCTCAACGTGGACCATGAGACAATGAACAATGTCTGAAAATGCTCCAACTTTTTTAGGACCAGAAGCCACACCCTTCTTCTTGGAAGCCAGAAAGTCCCTTTCTCCTCATCCCTGGAAATGATGTGAGGTGGTACAGAGTAACCTCCGGGTCCTGGCCAAAACTAGGAAACATTCCCATTGTAATATGTCAACATGGAAACAAAGAAAGGAAATGAGAACGTAAAGCAAGGATCACACTAAAATGAAAGAAAAGAAGTAGCTTATATCACAAGCAAACAGTAAAGATGTAAATGTTAATAAGCAAGGAATTCATTACAGTACCTTAAAAGTAATGGGCATCATAGGAGAGAGACCAGAAGGAAGAGTGAATCAATAGGCATCAGATTTAGTGTGGAAACATAAAAAGGCAGTAGACATACAGGGACAAGAGAGGAGGTAAGAAAAAACAGGAAGATTTGTTTGGGAGGATGCAGAAGTTCACATGAAGTAGAGTTTAACAGTGCAGATGTAGGAGGCTGGGACTCATGAAGTCTGACAGCAAGAGCTGATGTCTCAGAACAACAGTGTGTGGACATCAGATTGATACTGTTTGACTGCACCTGTACACATGGTAAAGTCTAAATGGCACTACCTTGTTCTATGTGGTCTTAAAAAAAATCTACAACACTGTCCAGAAGCACATCTCAGCTGCACTCTAATGTATTGGCTGACTCCAATATCCTGCCCTGCGGCCTCAGAAGCATTGTATGCTGTAAGAGTTGTCAAAAGGTTTGGTTGTATGTAAGATAAGAAAATATCTTGACTTTGTTTAAGGAAAGGCTTGCTTCCTTTACTGGTCCATTTTTCATTATTACATGGCATCTAGGACAGGCATGTTCCTGAGGATAAATTAATCAGGGAGTAAATACACTGTGCCACAGCTGCAGGTTTTGTCACTACCCCTCAGTCCATTGAAGTCACAGAATAGGGCCTGCTTGAGACAGACAGTTCAGACCCCTTGGTTGCAAATGCAGGGAACTGTGGTCAGGATTCTTCCATGACCCAGTTTCTTTCAGAAAAACTGACAATTTCCACCTGGGTGCACAGAAGGTAGGATTCAAAGAAATGCCAGTAGCCTTTCAGTAGAGAAGGCAGATGTTGTTCAGATTGAAAGGCTGATACAGAAAAGTCTGATGATATAAATATGGTCTTCACGAAGAGATAACTTTCAGATGTCTGAATACATGCTAAAAGAGGAGAGGTGCTCTTTCACTCGCTCTTTGAGAGGACTGGTTTTTATTACAGCTTCTCTAATAAAGTGGACTCCCTACCTTTAAGAAAATTGGGATCTGGAAAGACTGTATTCAGGTCAAACTGCACCATGTCCACTTTGGTGCACTTTGCTTTGTACTTTTAAAATTACGTCTTTATTTTCAGGAGAACATAAATTTTCTCTAAATAAAATAAATTAGAAGTTTGTGCAATGGACTACTCCTTTCTGCAATTTTAGAAATAGTTGTTCCCTCCATTTCAAGAATAAAAAATACTTATTTCTTTTCAGCCTTCTAATTCAAACTAAAAAATCCAAATTTTTGCAATATCTCCAACACAACGTTTATGGATCCCAAATTCTTCCACAGGTGTTGAAAAGGCACAGGAAAAAGCTTGTGTTCCTTCCCTAGATAAGCACGTGCTATCTGGCAGTTGAGAAAAATAACCTAATTTTTTGTCATCAGAGAATCCTTCAAAAAAGATTAATGTTGCAATAGCAGGACATTCTGTCTTCTGTTTTTTTGGCTGATACTAAATTTGCAGCAAGAGGAAGGAGCTCTAGGCACATAAGGACATGTGGACAGGGAGAAAAGTCCATCTGCTATTGACATAGCCAATTAACAAACTGAACACACTTTGAGAACCTTTGTTTATTTATCCTTGATGTATTTGTGCTTCTACCTTTAATTCATCAGAACATTCACAAAATAATTTTAATGAAGACAGCAATAATTTTATCTAAAATGCTAAAAAATCAAAAACTCAGAGAGCATTGCCCTTAAGGAAAGCAAAAAATTCTTAACATGGTTATAAGAAATGATCATATTCAGCTCTCTATAAAGTCCTAATGCTAATTTTGTATCCATATGCCACCTGTGCAATATCTCTGTGATATCTCAGAAACAAATATACTATTGAAAATTTCTGTTGTGGATACAGTTTAAATCCATTCCAACCCAAAAGGATACCAAATTTAGTAGACCACATTTTAAGCACAGCAAACACCAAAATAGTGTTACTTAATCTGTAGCTGATGCTTGAGGGTCTCTGGAGCCCATTCCTAGTGTCTTGTGTACCTGGGAGATTGCCTCCTTACACATGCCAGAGCTGGTGTTTATGATGGTGCTTCAAGTCAGTAGAGATTAATGACATCAAAATTTTGGCAGAAAACAGAAATGAAATTCTGTTCCAAATCAATTTACAGCAGCAGTAAAAGTAATTTCAAACCTGATTCAAGAAGGGCTGGCAATGTCTATTCCAAAGAGGTTCATTCTGTTTTGCAGAAAGAATAAACAAAATGCTATAGGAGCTTGTGGAGGCAGAAAGCTCTATACCAAACTGGCCAGCAACAACTATTTCAGGATCCAACAGAATTTTTCTCTATTTCAAAATAAGATGCTCATAGAAATATTTGAATCACCTGCAAAAAAACCCCATGCCTCACTGTACAAGGGAAAATCAGACTGGACAAGCAGCTAAAGCAGATTAATACTACACTGTTCGGAGAAGCCCACTTTCAGCTTTCGTTTCATTTTAAAGCTATATTCATTTGATTCCCAAAGGCATGCATTTGGAAGACAGCTACAGTCTCTTGAGATATTTCTCGTTCTTAGAGAAAGTTAGGAACTACTTGAGAAAGCAGTGGCCACGACAGTAACAATCACAGTCTGTGACACCTGTCAATAACCTGGGTACCTAACATCTGGGGACATGGTATAGGTATCCCCAGTGACAGAAGTGCTCATCGTCTATAAGGAAAAAAAAAAGTGAGAAGAAAACACATGAAAAAAAAGCAAGGAAAGCAGGAAAACCTGGCATATATATCTAAAGGAAAATTATTTTCACTTCAGGTTTGGGATTTATGCATGCAGAGCACTGGTTTGCACTCTGGTTTCAATACGTGCTGGATGGAACTGAGTGTTCCAAGTCAGCAAAGGATGCTCAGCATCAGAGCACTTAATAAAAGGACAGGTCTCTATATAAATGAGTTTCCAAATTTTGCTGTAAAACCAAGGGGGTTACCCCTTGCTCTCCAGGGAAAGGCCTACTGAAAAGAGAAGGAGTGGGAGATTAAATGTGTTGGCTTTCATCATAAATCTGTCAGAGTTTTAATAACTGAAGATCATATAGCACCATCCACCACAAAGCTAGGAAGAGGCCTAAATTTGATCTTTAGAATTTGCTCTAATCTCAACTGGAAGGTAGCATCATTGGTTTTATAATAAGACATCCCAAATTTCCAGGTTCCTCCTCTCTTTCCCCTTTAGTCTGGAACACACACATAGCTTCATATGCACTTCCTGAATAGGCTTATTCCAAAAACTATTAATTATACATGAGCACTGATATTGTGCAGTCTATCTGAACCAAGAGAAAAGAACTACTGACCAAGAAAAGCCCACATTTTGATGCTCAGTTCACTGAGGTCTATATCAATGTGTTAGTAACACTATATTATTAAAATATAGAGTGAGGGACCACAAAAGCATTGTGGTTGTCTGTAACATTTCATGCACAATTTTACATCTTCTCTTATTTAATATAAACCCATACATAATAGCAATAAAGAAAGAGAATAAAGGAGAGCATGCTAGCACATGTACTTCTAACAGAGGGGCTGAAGCAAACAGTGAAGTGACCAAACCTAGAGAGAAATAATCCCATATATATCATACTATGATGTTACTAAATGGCATTCTAAAACACAGTCATAAATAAACCCCATTTCTTTCCAGCTTGAAAAAAATGGGCTGGTATTCTGTTCTAAATGGAGCATTACAATGCCTGTTCTTTGTTCAGCCCTTCATGGAACAGTGTGGTGTGTAAAATCTGTCTCAAAAAGCAGTCCCTCTCTCTCTTTTTGTCTTTCTGCTGCCATGGATATGACATCATTTTTGCCAACCGTTGCTAAGTCATGAACAGAAGGAGCATTTCCTTTTCTCACATAGAGGGCAGGGTATGAGCCAGAGCCTCCAAGAGACACAATGTTCTCTTTATGCAGCCAGGGAAAACAGTGAGAGAGGGCTGCCGCTGGTCTGGGAAATGGCGGGCAGCCATCGAGCACACAAAGCTCACAGCGCTGCCTGGCCAGACTCAGTTCCCACTAAATTGGTGGCCTATTTTCTCATTTCAAAGAAAGGAAAGGGAGGGAGAGAGGGGAGCAAAGAAAAAAGCCCTATATCTTTGCCACTCAACCCTTGCTGAGGCAACCACTTGTCCCTTGCTCTTCCCAAAGAGGGCTGCATCCACTGCTGGAGAACAGGAGAGGGAGCACTTATGGTCCAGGAGCTGCTTCTCCTAACCCCCCTGCAGGCTGCACCTCTTAAGTGTTGGTACTATGGCTGGGGGAAAAGAGAAGTTTCCAAAATGAAAATATATTTGATCCAAAAAGGATCCAGAACTCCATTATGGTCAAATTAAAAACTGCTATATAACATTTATTTTCTAGATGCTTGCAGACTTAAATGCATATCCTGAAGTCTAAGTTTTTCCTAGCAGGTAAAACTACTGTTACGATCAATGCAAATATCATATGAGAAAGGATTTTCAGTATATGAGCTCTGATTATTTCACACACTTGCACAGTGACAGTGACGTAGATTATAGTGTTACAGTTTACAAAGTTCAACACATTAAGCATTTTGGTAATTGAAAAAGCTCAACATATTTACTTTTTAGAAAATAAATCAATAAAGCCTGTTTTCTGCAACACTTAGGAAAATCTTACAACTAAAACACAGCTAACTTTCTTCCAGGTCTGAAAACTTTTGTAGGTCACATTGACTTAGAGTGAGGAAAGGCAAATGTTCACATTTTCTTTAACAGAAGATATGATTTTTTTTTCCTTATTGAAGCTATTCATCACTTACTAATTTAACTTACAAAAGACAGACTACAGTTACTTTCTCTTAGCCCTGTCCTAGACGAAAAATAGAATTTCCTGCATCTCAGATAATGGCACCAACCAGGGAAATCAATTGTCTTTTGCTTTTTGAAGAATCTGAGTGCAAAGGAAAAAGGATGACATTTCTAAAAGAGAGTGGGGAGGTTGGGGGAGAAGAAAAAAAGACGCTGCTTCCATAAGACAAAGGATGTATTTAGATTCAATCTAAAGTACTACCTTTCCAGTCCACCCTATCTATGGTTTCCATATGTTGCCATTTTCCCTTGGGATGAAAATGTACTTGAGCTAAGTTACCTCAGGAATAGGTAAAGATTTGAAATCATGTTCCCATTTTCTCATTTTCCCAATTTGTGAAAGAAAACAAGAAAACACAAATACACATTGATTCAAACCCTGCTTCCAACTGGCTATTCCTGTAAAAATCACCGGAAGGGGACATTAAATGAAAGATTTTTACACTTATTTACCGACATGTGAGGTTGCATTTAACATGTTTAATGGTAGCAAGCTCATACATTATGAAGCAAAGCCCTCTCCAGAGTGAAGCCCCCCTTCAATACTTTGAATATCTTTGGCTTTCCTACAGAAATAATTTTAAAGAATTGAATTTCATCAACACTGTCACCTATGTGACACAGGCAGGTTTTGCTGACACATGGAAGAGTTGAGATGTGGTGCAGTATTCTATTAGTTAAAAGATCCTCAGTGTGTGTTTGCATTTCTGAACAGGGACGTGTGTGTAAGTTGTGAAAAGAAGTTCTAAGTGTGAACTTTTCCAAACAACTGTCATCAATTCATTAAGAAATGGACTCAGGTAGTTTGGCAGGATGGGATTAGCATATAGGACACAGCCTGTGGCATAAGAGACTAAACTTCTAGCTCCTGTTCACACTTAGATACAGTACCATGAATAAGCAGTGAGCTTCTGTCCTCAGTCATCAAGGAGGGCTTGATCCTGCCCTCAAATAGGAAGGTAGGTGTCTTGTAAAATCAGCTACCCTACTAGGACTGCATCTGATATTACAAGACACCGAGTGATGTGTGCTGGCTTTCAAAGTGCATAAAATAACCCTTCTCCAATAAGCCTTTCTGCAAAAACAAAACAAAACAAAAAGAGATGAGAGCTGAAAACAGGCATATGGAAAATAACCCTGTGCCTCCATCTTCAGTGAAAGGAGGAAAAAAATGGCAGCAGATTATACATATAAATTCCCAGAGTTCAACTGAGTCACAGCATCAGAAGCAAGGAATTTATATTAAGCCTTTTAGAACACTTTGGACTCGACTGATGGCATTTGTTTTGAGTTCACTTGCGCCTGAATGCCCAGGAAGGAAGTGAAGTGAATATTCAATGTAGAGCTTGCAGGATATGTTGCTTGATAGGGTGCTGGCATCAGCAGGGTTCGTTTTCTTCTCAGACCCCAGAGCTGCACAAGTGTATTATTGTGTGCCTTTGTGCAACACCAGGGAAGCTGGAACAATTCCACAAACTATATGGATGAAAAGATGGAATGCATCATCCCACAAAAATGCACTCTTTTTTTCTCCTCCCCTCCCAAGAGATTGCTTAAAAAGGGGAAAATGTGATCTCTTTTGTAAATCTTTCACAGTCCTTTATTTTGTGTTTGCACTGAGTTTCCTTTATGCAAACATAAAGTTGGAACTCAAATATTACAGTAATGTAAGGAAACTGTTCTTGCTGTGCGAATTCCCAGCACTGCAGATTCATGTTCTATTACACATGCAAACGCAATGCCTTAGAGCTTTGCAGAAGTTTTAACTCGATCTAGCTTTCTGTTGTATTTTCTTGGCATTCACTTCTCAAAAACTTAAATTTTGTGTTTCCCTCCTCCCCAACAGACTAAGGCAAAATCAGATTTACATGAATCAACACAAAAACCTGTGGATTAGCAGGGAAAATATCTAAACCAAATAATTCATCTTTGAGAGCAACTTCTCATCAAAATTCACAACCCTGGAAGTCTATTTGCATTAATTATTTAGGACAGTTTACTAAGGAGAATATTAATAGCATGTCTGCTTCTTTTTTTACCAGATGAACAACTTTTTGTTAATTAGATACAGAATAACTAGCATCATCAGGACAGAAACGTGCCACCAGGGAAAAGAATGCTACTAATGTAATGAAACATTAAAAGAGATAATGAACCTAGTCAATAAATAATCACAGGGGTTTTCATCAACAAAAAGTATGATTTTTCATATTTGATGAGGCTGAAGCTTATGGACTCTTTGAGAAATTGCCATAAACCATTAAACAAAAGTTCCATAATGGACATAGACCAAACTGGTTTATAAATGGGTTTAAAAGAATACAAACAGGAACTGGGCTGCTTCCTTTCTGTTTCAACTGACATATATGGTGGCAGGGTAAAAAATGAACAGAAAGAGTTTGATGTATTTGCACCATGATTATATCGTATCCATGGAATAGAAAAAGTTAAAGCTAATGAATCTTTTCAAGTGAATTAAATGGGCTCTATTAAATACTCAATCATTTTCTAAAATCAGTACATTGCAATATCTGGAACACCACAAAAGTGTTAGCGACTTTAGAAAGGAAGGGGAAAAACTGACTAGGTCTGTGCAGAAGAAATCTTCACTCCTTGCAAGTACTAGTAACTTCATTAGTTCTATTAAGCAAAAAATTGTTATTAATTTTATAATACATGTAGAAAATTTGATCTTTATACGCTTAAGTGTGGCAAAAGTGTACCCTTATATCCATGTAGGAAACTTCCAGCCTGTCATTTTAAAGAACCATTAACTCCTAGTATTAGGTGCTGGATAATTTAAAGAAGAAAATTCATAAAAAATAAGTGAACCTTGAAGGATTGTTTGAGGCTGTACCTTTTAAATACTGCAGTAATTTCAAGTAGCTGTGTATGTAGAAAGTGTTTCAGTACTCAGCTAGACATATAAAAAGCAGTTTGAATATAAAAGCAGTGAATTGTACCTGCCTTACCAGACCTTTCCAGGACAGTGACCAATCCCCCCCAGTTGAACAAGATGCAACAAGATTTATTATATATATGGCCTAGAGGAATTTTTTTTCACACAGATTTACTTCTCTTTTATTAAGCCATGTTGAAGCTGCTCTGACTGGCTCAATTTCTTATGCCAAATAAACTAAGTTCAGACATCCATGCATGTCCCTTCCAAACAGCAGGGGCTGCTGTGTAGTTGGCTACCTCGCCTAAAGGGTAAATAAAAGGAAATGGAAATCACTGACAGAATAAATAAATTAAATCTTGTAGTATGGCCCATGTATTAAAAAGGGCTGAGCATAATGAGACATCTCATCAGTGTAAGAATAAAAGGAAAAGTCATATTAATCTCAAATCCTCTTGGAAATGATCCATTATAGATAGCCTGCTGCAGAATTTTGAGAAGAAGCTCCTTCACTATTACTACTTGGACATTTTTCATTACTGCATACTGCCAGGAAGACCTGAATGATAGAATTTATGAGTTATGACGGCACCGATTTAGAACTGTGGATGCTACCACACGTGTCCATCTTACCCCCTAGTAAAGTCAGACGTATCCCAAGATGACAAAACCCACACTGGTCTGTATTTTCTGAACCTAAAACTGCATTTTCATTCAAAAAGCAAAGCTTTGTTTTCAAAGAAACCTTCAAACATATATCAATGGGAAAGAATTCACCCCATAAAACAGCCAGAATTTTAGGTCTAGAGAATGAAGGGTGTTTTCCAGTAAATAAAATTGTGCAGCAAGTAAAAAATTACTTAGCTTCTCATATAGGTCAAACAGAACGCTAACCTACATATCTATATTACTTACTCATTTTTCCATTCAAACATCTTTCTATTTCCTAGCCTTAAACAGAAGTGGAGAAGCAAGTGTTTATTAAGTAAACATGACCATACTTCAACTGAGAGAACAAAAATAGTTTTGAAATCCAATTTCCAAGACAGTCCAGTTTAGTTGTATATTTTTCCTGAACAAATCTCCCTATTAACATTTGCAATTTTCCAAATATTGCTGCTTTTGTTCTCAAAAATTTTTAATGCTGATTAACTCTTTCATTTTCTTTCCTCATTATTCACAGTTCTGGGGGACTGCTTATCCTTTGTTTAAACGTTCACATCCATATAGAAACCTACACTCATTCTATTTGGTTATGAGTGCAAAACCAGTTATCTTAAACTCAGTTAAGTAATGAAATTCTTATACCTCAGATGTTGTATAGATGCTGCTGGTCATGCTAAGAAGTCATGTGGTACTTGGACTTTCTTTAATATGTTTATAAGAAGGATTGGATTGGATTCCAAAAAGTAGACATGCACAATACTTTTAAACCATAAATTTCTGATAGAACTATGTGGTGTTAGTTTCCCTTTACAAAATCTATGTTGACAAGTTTGTATAATGTGATGTGGGAAACAAAATGCAGCTCCAGGTTACAACCTGGAGCATAAATTTCATCTGAGGAGAAATATTTTTACTGGTGGAAAATTATTACTATTTGGTTTAACTTAAGGATCAATTCAATAGACTCTCTCTCTACTGTTAAAGACCTTGTCACAAAGGTAATGCAAACTGGATCATGTAAACAAATCAACCTTTTATCCCTGGTTTATACTGACATGATACATCATTGTGATTTAATCATTATTGCCCTTTTGAAATGGAAGAAGATACATTAGCCAATTCATTGTTCTTAAAAAAAAGAAATATCACTGGAACTAATTTGGTCTAACTATAGATAACTTGTACTTGTTTCCTTTAAGTTGCAGTAGCAGTAACCTCACAGAAACTTAATCCCCATAAAATTAAGTGCTTTTGTCCCTGAACCATGAGTTAAATTTCTGTAGAATTATTGATTGGATCACACTATTATTGTACAAACGGAACAAGTTGCTGTTTGAAATCCATGGACGGTGCAGAGTCTTAGATTTTGCACAGAAATGAAAGGAAAGCTTTTCTGAAACTAATGAACCCAAACATATGGGTAAGGGATGTAAGGTCACCTATTGAGGGCAACCTCAATAGACTCAACAGTATAAAGAGGTCATCTGGAGAACTCTACTTATCAGTGAATACATGCCCTGTGTAGTGGTGTCCAAACTGTCAGAAAGTAGCATTATTTGTAATTTATTCATATGAGCTACATACAAATTCATATAGACACAACATACATGGTTGAAAAAAAGTATGAAAATGTGTGTCCATATAAATGTGTACAGATACCTGTTTGTATCTTTGAATGTGCAGTCCTAGAAAAAGAAAGCATAAAGTTTTTTTGCTGTGCTGATACTGGCCACCCCCGATGGCCTCTGGTTTATTTAGGGATTACGTTTGTACAGAACTGGAAATTTCCATCCATTTTTCTCTAAGTTAAATATCCACCACTCACCTATAAGCTGATCCCTGGTCACAGCTGAGACCTCCAGGCTGTGAGGAGATATTTTATCTTTAAGGAGTGACCTTAGTCGTCTGACTGCAATGAACTCAGTGGGTGACCTAAATAGCTGCAACAGATTCCAGTGCTCATGTGGAAAATTCTACACATCAGTGAAAAAAACCCTGAACCAAAACAAAACCACAAACAACAAAACCCCACAAGCCAACAAAACCCACTGAAATCCACAAATAAAACACTAGTTGTAACTACATTAAAAAGCATTTTATTCAATATACCTAATTTTCACTTAGAATGTCACATGACTGTTTTATGTGCTAATTTTACTGAAAACATGGTCTGGTTTGTTTTCATAGATAAGGGACTGATTTGTAGCAAGTAAGTGGTGTTTTTAGCTTACTGCAGTACACAAGTTAAATATCTAAACGTGACACAGAGTTTAAAATGAAGTTCCATGCCTTGCTTCTTAAAGGTTGTGCTCAATCTTTACTGCAACCCGAACCCTCTTCTTGATTTATTATGTGATATAACATATGAACCCACAGGCACAACACTTCGCCCTTGTGCCCTGAGAATTGTGAGTCTCAGAAAGCAGGAGGACTCTTATCAGAAGACCTAATAGGGAGTCTAATCCTGCAGATAAGAATAATGTGGAGTGGGGATATGGAGAAGGGAAGACGTGGTGCAGAATCCATTTAATCGCTTGAAAGATGCTGTAAGCTTGTCAATTTATTAAATTTATCTACTTTCCACATCCGGTTTACATGACTAGATAAACATCTTGTTTTGGCATTTTGATGGAATCATAAAAAGGGAGGAACTTTAAATAGAAATCCTAAAGACCTCCATAGTGTTGTACTGAGATTTCCAATGTCTTTTCCCTTTCAATTAAAACCAATAAATAAAGAACCATAGCGTAGCATGGATTTATATGCAGCACTCCCAATCGATTTCAGTGGGGTTTGCTTTGAAAAATCAATGGTGTGACACACCACAAAGATGGAGATTAATTTTCTTCCTACTTTAAAACAACAAAATACGTTAATTATGACAAATTGCAAATTGGTTTTTAACATTCGTTTTCTTGGATTATGACATGTAATACTTACAAGTCAAATAAAAATACACCCAGAGAAAACAGATCCTATTTCTTACTTTGCAAAAGCCAAATGGTATGTAAAAGACAAGTAGTAGAAGAACAAGATAAAATAAAAGGTAGTGAAGGCATCAAAACATTAAATGGATAAAAGCATCACTAATGCATTAAGAGAGTAAAATACGCATTTATATAGAACATCATACATATTAAAGAAAAATATTTTAAAAATATAAAACCAAAACCAGAGTGAACTTTTCAAAGTTCATTTGTTTATTGTTAGCTATGAGAATTACTCAAGCAATATATTCATGACAACAAACTACCAACTTTCCACTTGGACAGTTATCAGAAGATCAAAGATAAGCCTCTGGTGTATTTTCTGCTATAGTGCAGGGGGCACAATTATTATGAACTTGGAAAAAAATTCTGTACCTTAAATATTGAAAGCTATGACAACTGAATTAATCTGATTGAGACCAATATAGTGTACCAGAATGTTTAGCCTCAAAAAA